>CAUYUJ010010680.1:312500-342500 GCA_963575745.1 Prorocentrum cordatum
TGTGCCGTGCCGAAATAATGGGGGTCGAGGCGGGTGTGTGTGCCGTGCCGAAATGCGGGGGTCGGGGCGGGGGGGCGCGCCTGCTGGTGGGCGGGGGGATGCGGGGGCGATGTGCCGCGCCGAAATATAGTGGGTCGGGGCGGATAGGTGTGCCATGCCGTCGGGGCGGAGGGGCGCGCTAGCTGGTGGGTGGGTGGTGTGGGGTGGTGTGTGTGTGTGTGTGTGTGTGTGTGTGTGTGTGTGTGTGTGTGTGTGTGTGTGTGTGTGTGTGTGTGTGTGGGGGGTGCGGATGGGGTGTGCCGCGCCGAAATGCAAGGGGTCGGGGCGGAGGGGTGCGCCGTTTCGAAGTCAAGGAGTCGGGGCGGAGGGGCGCGCTGGCCGGTGGGTGGGGGATGTGGAGTGGAGGGGGTGTGCCGTGCCGAGATAATGGGGGTCGGGGCGGAGGGGCGTGCCGTGCCGAAGTGCAGGGGTCGGGGCGGATGGGTGCGCTGGCTGGTTGAATGTGTGGGTGATGGAGGTGATGCCGTGCCGAAATTAATTAATTGGTCGGAGCTCTAGACACCCTGTGCCAAATAAAAACGACAATGGTAAGCCCTTCCCCGAAGGGGGATGGGGGCTCTCCGAAGAAGGAAGAAAGACATCACGAGACCGCCTGCGCCCAGAGGGCTGGCTGGAATTATTCCCGAAGCCGCCGTGGGTCCCGCTGCTTTCATTTTCTGTTTGGAGTGGGAGTGGTGGAGGTGGATGGGTCGCAGTGGCCGCTGGTGGCAAATCGTGGGTACGCGGCAGCTGCGGCCGCGAACGTAACAGGATGCCTGGGTGCATGAGTAAGCATTGCAAGGAAGGCCGTCAAGAGATCGTCGGACCGAACGCTCGCTCTTCCACCTGGTGCAGTTTTTTCCACCTGGTGCATTTTTTGTTTCTCCCCCCTTTGCGCTTGCTCCCAGTTCGCTCGAGTGCTGGTGGCGCGCAGGGGTCCTCTCCTGGGCTTGTCGATCACGCTGCTACCTCAGCTCGAAGTCATGAGAAGCTGGCGACAATGCTTGAGCTGTGCCGAAAGAACATGGAACACAGCGTCACCACTTCATCTTCGACAGCAAGAAGGGGGGCCTGGCGGCTCAAGCCATGCCGCTTCAGGCCCAAGCCAATCGTGGATTTCATGATCCATGGCATTTGCGTGCAAATATGGGGGGGTCGCGCGCAGTCTACGACCGCGTGGTGGAAGGCGCCGCCAAACAGCGCGAACTCATCAGCCAGCGTAGCGAAGAGCTCGAGGCGGCGGAGTCGGCCCACATTAAGTTTGCGCATCAGTTCACGAGCAGGTGGCCCAGTCAGCAGGGCAAGCAGCCGCCAGCCCTCATGTTCGACATCTCGGCCATCTTGCCAGGCGGTGTTCAGGATATTACGATTTCCATTTTCCTTGCTTGGGGCCCAAGATGATCTTGAAATCGGGGGCCAGGACTTCGAAGAAACCAAGATAAGAGGCCCCTGGAACTGAATGCCTCGGTCCAGGAGGTCGCCCGCGAACGCCGCGGTGGTGCTCTGGACGAGGCCAGGGCCTTCATGGGGGAGCAGGACAAGATGCTCGACCGCCTTGACGCCAGGCGCCGCTTGCGCGATGTTGCTTCAGATGCTTTTCCTAGGGCTGCTGGCGGGGGTGGCGGTGCGTCGGCATCGAGCGCGTCGGTTCGTGGTCCTGCAGCCGCTTCCCCATTTGTGCAGCCTGAATATGGTGGTGGTCACGTTGGCGGTGCTGATGCTGTTCTGCTACCCCTGATGACCCCCGTGCACGAGCGGGGCGTATTTTTTCACGGGAGATCCCCCCCGTTGCGCCTGCGCAAAGGCGGTGGGCGGTAACGTGCTATGAGCACCCGCGCGTCAGCGGGCCCCTGATGCCCATTGTGTTACCTCTCCAAGTCGTCCCGCCTTGCTTGCCGCTCCTGTTTCTGCTGGCTTGGGCGCAGGCAAGCAGGTTGCGGCTGTGGTCCAGGTTTTTGTCTCCCGCTCAGGGTCCAGGCGCCTGTTGCTCTCGGGGGCGCTTGCCGGACTGGGGTGCCCGAGGGCAAGGCCACTGGTGCTAAACGTCAGAAAGAGCGCGTTCTGTGGGCGCTGGAAGGGGGCGTCGAACCGGCCCCCCCCAAGCGAAACGCAGGGAATGGGGGAGTTTCGAACGGGGGAGACTCCCCCTCAAGGGGTAGACTCTGGACCCCCCCCTGAGGTGCAGTGGGGGGGCTCTTTGTCCAGGGGGGGGGAGGTTTCGAACAGGCCCCCCCCCCCGAGATGCACGGGCGAGGGGTTCGAACTGCCCCCCCACCTTGAATTCGAACCGGGAGGGGTTTGTTCCCCCGTGCAACCGACGACGGCGAGCGCCGGCGCCAGCGCCGGCGGCGCCGTTGGGCTGCGACGACGAGGGCTCCCCCGTGCAACCGACGACGGCGAGCACCAGCGCGGGCACCGGCGCCGTCGGGCAGCGACAACGGCGACGACGACGACGACGACGCCGACGACGACGACGACGACGACGGCCACGACGACGACGGCGCCAGCGTTGTCGGGCAGCGTCGACAATGACGACGACGACGACGACGACGACGACGACGACGACGACGACGACGACGACGACGACGGCGACGGCGACGGCGACGGTGACGGCGACGGCGACGGCGACGGCGACGACGACGACGGCGACGGCGACGGCGGTGGCGGCGACGGCGACGGCGACTGCGCTGACGACCACGACGAGCACAGGGGGCCCCCCAAAGAATAGCAAGGGGTGGGTTCGAACCAAGCGCCGTCGAGCAACGACGATGACGACGATGACGACGAAGACGGCGACGGCGAGCGACGGCGTCGGCGACGGCGACGGCGACGGCGATGGCGACGGCGACGGGGGCGGCGACGGTGACGACGAAGGCGCCGACGACGCAGCGCACAGGGCCCCGTCCCCCCTGAGTTGCAGGGGGGGTTCGAACCAGGGGGGGTCCCCCTTGGCGCCGTCGACGGCGAGAGTCGGCGCCAGCGCCGGCTCCGTCGGGCGACGACGACGACGACGACGACGACGACGACGACGACGACGACGACGTTGACGACGGCCGCGACGACGACGAAGACGACGACGACGACGACGGCGATGAGTACGACGACGACGACGTTGACGACGGCCACGACGACGACGAAGACGACGACGACGGTGGCGATGAGTGCGACGACGACGACAGCGGCGATGGCGTTTGGCGAAGACGACGACGACGACGCGCGCAGAAGGTGCCCGAGGGGGGCCCGGTTCGAACCTTTTCTTTGCAACTCGGGGGGGGGGGCCCTTCGCCATTCGCCCCCCAGCCCCCCTTGCAATTCAAAGGGCCCCCCCCTGGTTCGCTGTTTCGAACCCCCCTTCCTTTGCTGCAACTCAGGGGTTCGAGCCCCCGTCCCTTCTTGGCCCCTTCGCCTCCTTTGGGGAGGCAGGTGTTAGGGCCCCCTCCCGTCTCTCCAGGGTCGCCCCCCCCGGGTTCCATTGTGTCAAGATGTTTTTTCTTGGCAAGCGTCCACGAAACGCGTTCTCTCGATGAGGGGCCCTTATCTTCCTGGGAACCCGTGCCTGCTTTTGATCTCCCATGGTCGAGCTGTCAACCGCGTAGAATCCAAGCAAATCCTCCAAAGCTCCGGTACGTTTGCGAGTTTACCAGTCGTGAACTTGACATCGTTCTGTGTAGCAGCAGGTTTTGGAGGGGGTCGCTGCTGCCCCGCTCCTGGGGTCGGAGGGTCTTTTGAGGTTCTTGGGCGCGCCCGCGTCGGGTGCGTTCGAGACTTTCTCCTGTGGCCCAGGGTGTCCAACTTTTGGGGTCCGCGATCGGCCAGGCTGTCCTTGCGCGTGTCATGTTCGCGCTTGCGCCCGAAAAAAATCCAGCGCCATCTCAGAGGGGTTTCGCGACGCGTCTGTGGCGGTATATGGAGTTCACGTGCGACATTTTCAGCATGATGTCAGAAGCCAGTCTTTGTCTGCTCTGAAACCTGTAGCCTGTAGCCTCTTTGCTCCGATGGGAAGGCCAGCGGTGGTTCCTTTTTCAGCGTGCTACTATCATCCTTGCTCTCGTTGCCATGCTTTCCTCGGGATGCCGTCCGATCGGAAAATGTTGCAGCGTTTTCAGGGTGCGAGGCAAATTGCGTCGACCTCTCGCTGATGAATGGGGGCGCCGTCTCATGCGATCTTACTCTTGTGCGCGCCCATTTGAAAAAGTGCGCAAGACGTGGAGATCACAAAACCACGCATGCAGAAGGTAGCGCGGCTGGTGGAGGCGAAGCGGCTAATCTTCTCACTGGCGTGTGTAAGTTTGAATCCTCGACTTGTTCTGGTTAATTGGTACCACAAGATTGTCTTGGTACCAGTTACCTCTATACTGCCATTCTTAGGCCCGGCTTCTTTCCCTGGGATGTTTGGTTGGCGGCCCTTGCGGGGCCCTTCGGGTTTTAGTCGAAGAGTGTTCCCTGGCCGCGATCTCCATCCGCGGCAATTCTGTTCAGGCTGGTGGTGCCCTCCGCCCTCCGCCCCTCCACGGCTGTGCGCCTGGAACTGCTCGTCGACGACGGGGGACTTTCCGCCGTTAGCGCCCCGAGAGACATTCAACAGCGGCTACTTCGGCGGCTGCTGACCTTCATCCGGCCTCCATGGTGTTGGTTCCCATGCTGGTGTTGGAGAGCTTGCCCTTGTCTGTTCCTCCAGTATCCTCTGACGGGCCCTTGCTAGGGCCATGAGGGGCCTCGCGGGGCCCGTGCGTGCTCCAGGTTCGTCGGGTGATCTCGGGATGGACGGTTGTGTTGGGTGCCCTGTGAGACGTGCGTGTAGATCGGTGAAATTGCGAGAACGTTTGCGCGAAGCCTATGACCTTGCTGCCCGCCATGTGCGTTTGAAGTCGACTGTCACTGGCCAGAGGTTTGGTCGGGTCTGTGGCGCGGGCCCCCTTCCCCGGGGACCAATTGCGAATTATTATTTAATCGCTTCGCTCATTCCGCCGGCCCTGGAGCGCTATTTGGGGCCTCTTGGGGCCGTCTTGGGGGCCTCTTGGGGGCTTCTTGGGAGCGTCTTGGGGCTCCTTGGCGGCGTCTTGGGCTCCCCTGGGGCCTCTTAGGGGGCTCTTGGGGACCCCTTGGGGCAGGAGGGGGGATAGTCGATTGCAGCCACCCCCTCAGAGGCCACGATCCTCGTGAGGGGTGGCGAAAAATAGCCTCCCCCCTGGGGATCGCCCGGGACCCGGCCGAGGGTCAGCCGGGGTACTTTTCGACCGGGGGCCCCCAGGGGCCGCCCCGCGCGCGCGAACTAGAAATATTGTTAAGTAGATACAAGAGATCTTAGCACGCCTCTGGCCCGTTGGGCCGGCGAATTTCCCAGGCAGGTGGCTGACCAGGATTTGGGGACTAGTGCTGGAGGGAGATCGCTGTCCGTCCGCTCCTACGCCGCGCCATGGTGATCCGCCTTGGCCGGCCGCCATCGCTCCTTCGTATCGTTGGGCTCAGGAGGTCTGGATCACTTATCGTAAGTTGTATCCCCGCTCGCTCTCGTTTGCCGCCGTGCGTTCGGCTCGGGGAATTATGTTTCGATGCCCTTCCAGTCTCTGGCGCAGCGTCCGTGAGCCGATATGTCCGATGAGGAAGTTAGTTGGGGGGATATCTAGGTCCATGCCCTCGTTCACGGTGCTTTCGGAAGAGCAGGGGGCCGGTTTCCATTTTGCTCAAACTTCCCCTGCCTTACTTAGGTCTCTTTTGAAACGTGCGCTCGCCAGAGTCCTTGAGTGGGGCCTTGGGGGTATGTTTAACATGGCCGAGTTTACTCGACGGTATTCTCTCTTGGCTCACGTCCAAGAAGCGCCACCCCTTTTCGGAGCGGATTCGCTAGAACCGTCTTTTACGACGCGATATTGGCCAGCGATAGTGATCGGGATAAGGGATGTATCATAGACATCGAATGTGAGCTGTCCCGCCGTGCTGCCGCGGATCCCTTGTGCCGCGGACTGTTGCGCTGCCCAGCTTGTCAGGGCCATGGGAATGAGCTTGTGCTGGCGCAGGTTCGAGCATGGGCTGCTGAGGCCAATGATGCCCTTGCTTGCTTTGGAATCTTTCTTCGCCTAGCTCTGCTTTTCGAGGAAGGGTTGGTTGCCGAGGCTTGCAAGGGCTTCGAGGAGCTCATTTTTGACAGGGACTTCGCTTGTGAGATTTTCGTCGACGGGTCGGGCCTGCGTTATCGGGTTGCAGATTACTCGTGCTGGATGGGTGGTTCGCCTTCTCGGTTCTCGCACCTAGCAGGACATGGCCAGGATCAGGGAAGCCGGTGTGGCCTCCATGCCCCCGGATGCCCCAGAGTGCAGGATGGCGTGCCTTTTGTGCTGCTGCCAGGCTTATTGCCCAGGTTTTTAACTATCCGCCCAGACAGCCCGAATGTAGTGGGTTATGCCAAGTTGCCTTGGGGTCAGGGAGGCCGTCCACAAACAGCTGTGTGCTGGTTGTGTCCAACTCATCAGCGCTAACCAGCCCTCTCTGTCCGTCCATGGGGCCAGAGTTCGTGTGAATTTGACTGTGGACGAGGCGGTCGATGACCGAGATCACTTTGGAGGCTCGGTGACAGTGTAGTGTATACCTTTAAGGATTCCGCCGCTTCTCATCCCAAAGCGTCTGTAGAATATTCCGAACTCCTGGGCCGCCAGCGCACTGCTGCTAGGTCTGTTGGGCTTCTCGCCGCTAAGCTCCTGCCAGAGTTGCCGCTGGTGCAGTTCGGCACCCGTGTTGTCGGAGACGAAAGACGGCCCTCGGCAGGGGGCCTGTTCTTCCCGCGCCAGGTCGCAGCCTTTTTTGCTGGAAGTGTAAGGCGTATTTGGTTGTGTACCGAGGGGGTCAGCCCCCAAAGCCATGGTTGGGGCCGGTCCCTGGGGCAGTCAGTTTCCCCGTCCTGGTCGCTGTTTTGGCTGGTCAGCGCTCAGCATAATTGCATTGCTCTCTCGTGTTCTGACTCTTCGACCCTGGTCGGTTCCCTGCGCTGCAAGGCGTGCAGCTGTCGCAGCGGAGCCAATATCCGACTCGGCGAATATTACCAGCACCCGCAGAGTGCTGGCGCCAAGTATGCACGGTGTCAGACTTGCCAGAGAGTGTGCCTGAACCGTGCGGAATTAACAACCATCGAGCGAGGTCCTTGATCCGATGGCCTGCTTCAGGTGATGCCCCGTCGTCAGCCCCGCCTCTTCGTGTCGCCGTGGACGTCGCGCCTGCCCCGCTGCTCCCTATCTCCTGACATCGCAGGTGGTGGCGGCTTTACGGGAGAGCCTCTCCTGTCTCCAGTCGGTTCCAAGAACCAGCCTGACGATTAAAGCAAAAACATATATATTTTTTACATGTATGATGATTTTGTGATCGTCTGAGCAGCTCGGCCATCATCCCTCGGAGTGGCTTTGAGATCCAAGGGGTGAAGCGGCCTGTCGCGGTCAAACAACATCAGACTCTTTCCTCTATTTTTGCCCTTTCTTCTTCTTTTCTTTCTCCTTTTCCTCCTTCCTCTTCCTCCCTCCTCCTCATCCTCGCTTCCTCCCTGTTTGCTTCCTTGGTCTCTCTTGCCACCAACGTATGTTTGTTTCCAATCTACCCGAGATGTCAGACGAAGAAAATCGGAGCTTGCTGCTAATTCATGATTTAATGTATACCACCTGTGACTCCTAGCGTGCTGGCGGGAGATTTGGACCCAAGGGGATTCTGAGTCTCCTGACCGCCCGTGCTCGTGTTCTTGCGAAGCGCATCCACAAAGTGCGTGCGCTGCTCACTCGTAGCGTGTCTGCAGTCAGCCACTCATATAATGACCGAAGGACATCTGCTCTCGTCTCGTCCCTTTCTTGTCCGCCTGCCCTCGTCTCGTCCCTGTGCCTCCTTCTGCTGCTGCTCCGCCTCCTCTTCCTCCTTCCTCCTCCTTCCTCCCTCTTCCCTCCTCTCCCCTCACCTCCCTTCCTCCTTCCCCTCCCCTCCCGAGGAGGCGTCCGAGGTACGCCGCCGTCGAGGCAGCGCCCATGCGCGGGCGTGAAGAGCCGCCCGCCCCCCCGGCGCCAGCTGGTTGCTGCAGGGCCCCGCCGATGCAGAAACGGCCGTGCCGAGCCTCCGGCCCGAGCGCCCGCCGCGACGGCGCTGCCGACGAGGAGGCCGACCGCCGCCCCGCCGCCGCCGCCCTCGGGCAGCGTGCCGGCCTGCCCCCGACGCGGCGGCCGTGAGGGCGCCCAGCAGGCCGCGGCGGCGCCCCGGGGCGACCGCCGCCGCCCAGGCGACGGCGTCGGGCGCGGCGGCGGCGGCGGGCCGGGCTGGCGGCGCGGCCCGCGGCGGGGGCTGCTCCCCGGGACACCTCGGGGGTGGAGGCTGCGGCGCGGGCGGCCGTGGGCGCGCCCGGCGGCGGCGCGGGCCCGGTTCTGCGGTGGCTCCCGCCTTACCCTTTCCGGATGGGCGGCGACGTCGACGCGGGCCTTGCGCGGGACGGCGTCGCGATCATACGCGGCAGCTGAAACGCATGCCGCCAGAGCGTCACGCCACATGCGCGGGTAACAGCGCGTCACGCTTCGTGCGCGGGCATACGTTGAAGGCGACCCCGGTTGTCTGCGTCGCTCAGATGAAGTTCGCTGATGCCGCGACATGGCCCCCCTCTGGGCCCCAGTCCGCCCGCGCCGCCCCAGCAGGGCCAGTCCGTTGGACCGACGGTGCGCGCTCCGCTCTTGTCCGTTGGGCCCTGCTCCGCTCCGCCCAGGCGGGGGTGGTGGAGTGGAGGGGGGGGAAGGAGGGGGAGGGAGGGGGGGAGGGTGATTAGGTCTTCGGTCGCACCAGTGGGGGGACGGTTGTGCGTCCCCTTTTTTTTGTTCTCTCTCTCTCTCTCCACCTTCCCGTCCCTTCGCCCTCCAGGCCCCCCTTCCCCTTCCCTTGTCCCCCGTCCTCCCTTCCCCAGGGGCCGTTCTTTCGGGGTCGGCGAGGGCCCTCCCGCCCTCCTCCTATCCTCCCGCCCTCCCACCTTGCTCATCATATCTCTCCTCCCTCCTTCCCTCCCTCCCTCCACCCCCCTCGTTACTTCTCGTACCTGCTTCTGAGGAGGGGGAGGAGGTGGAATTGGAGGACGAGGGCGGATCAGAAAGGATGAGCATACTGATGGAGAAGAAACCAGTCATGTGACTCAGTTGTTTGCGTTTCTGTCTGCCTGTCTGTCTGTCTGTCTGCCTGCCTGCCTGCCTGCCTGCCTGCCTGTCTGCCTTCCTGCCTGCCTGCCTGTCTGTCTGTCCGTCTGTCTGTCTGTCTGTCTGTATGTATGCATGCATGCATGCATGCATGCATGTATACATATATGCATGTATGCATGTGTGTATGTATATATGCAGGCATGCATGTATATATGTATGGATGCATGTATGTATGTATGTATGTATGCATACATATATATATGTATATATATATATGCATGTGTGTATGTAAGTATGTGTGTACGTGTGTATATATATATATACATATGTATGTATGCATGCATGCATGCATGTATGTATGCATGCGTGTCTGATTGTATGTATGCATGTATGTATGTATGCATGTATATATGTATGTATGTATGTATGTATGTATGTATGTATGTATGTATGTATGTATGTATGCGTGTATGCATGTATGCATGTATGCACGCATGTATGTATGTATGTAGGTAGGTATATATGTATGTATGCTTTCATTGATGTATGTATGTATGCATGTATATATGCATGCATGCACACATGCATGTAGGTATGTATCGATACATTCATGCTTGTACACATGTATGCATGCATGTCTGCATCTATGTATGCATGTATGCATTTCTGTCTGGCAGTCTGTATTTATGCGTGCATGCATGTATGTATGTATGCATGACGATATATGTGTGTATGAATACATGCATGCATGCATGCATGCATGAGTTTATGTATGCATGTATGTATGTATGCTCCTATGTACGTGTGTATGTTCGTATGCATGTATGTGTGCATGCATACCTGTGCATGCTGAGTTTATGTGCGCACGTACATGCATGCATGTTTGTATGCATGATGCATGTATGTACGTATGTCTGCATGTCTGTATGTCGGTATGTCTGTATGTTTGTCTGTCTGTCTGTCTGTCTGTATGTATGTATGCATGTCCTTTGTATGCATACATAATTCTATTTCCAAGACTGCATTTGGTTTTCGCGCCATGCCTTTGGTCCTGCCGTTGAGGTTTGGCACGCAGATCGGAGGGCAATCAAGTACACCATAGCATTAGCGATACCATGTTGTTGCCTTTTCGGCATCGTTGTTGTAATCATGTTATTCGTCATACCCTGCGAATTCTTCCCTATCTTGAGCTCTTTTTGCGGAGGCTCATCATGAGAAGGCCTCTTGTAAGCCTCACGGAGGTTTTTTAAGTGCTTATTGGGGTCTTTGGGATGGTTTTTGGGTTCTTTCTGGGGGCGACTGGGGGCTTCCACGGGCCACCCTGCTTCCAACTGCAGTCTCCGTGGACGACCGGGTCAGGCCATCTTGGGCCGTCATGGGCCTGTTGGGCCGTCTTGGGGCTCCTCTTGGACTGCCTGGGGACGATTCTCTGGCCTCCTTGGCGGTTTCAGACGCCCAGAAGACCGAAGATCTGAGCATTCCCAACAGCAGACAAAAACTATAGGAAATCAATGTTTTTTGCGTTTCGAGTGCCTCTTGGGGGTCTTCTTTCGGTCGTCTTGGGGCGTCTGGTGGGTGTCTGGGGCCTCTATGGGCTCTCGCGGGGCCGTACGGTCGCCCTCCTGACCGATTTGGGCCCGTTGCCTAGGCCCAGCAAGGGCTTCAGTAGCCCCGGAAAGTACAGGGGACCGTCTGCAAGGGCGTCCAGGGTGCCCCTGGCGCCAAGGATCCGGAGGGGTCCCGTTTAGGGGGGGGCGTTCGCAGGGTCCCGTATTAAAGAGATATAGAACAGGAATGTATGTATCTATGTATGTATGCATGCATGCATGTATATATGTGTGTGTATGCAGGTATGTAGGTATGTAGGTATGTAGGTATGTAGGTATGTCTATCTGTAGGTGTGTAGGTCTGTAGGTATGTAGGTATGTAGATATGTAGGTATGAAGGTGTGCTTGTATGTATGTATGTAGGTTTGTAGGTATGTAGGTATGTATATATGTAGGTATGTAGGTGTATGTGTGTATGTATGCATGTATGTGTGTAGGTATGTATGTACGCGTGTATGCATACATATATGTATGCATGTATGCATGCATGCATGTAGGTATGCATGTACGCGTGTATGTATGAATCACTGTATGTATGTATGTATGCATGTATGTATGTGTGTATGTATGTATGTAGGTATGTATGTATGTAGGTAAGTAGGTAGGTAGGTACATGGGTGGGTGGGTGGGTGGGTGGGTGGGTGGGTATGTATGTATGTATGTATGTATGTATGTATGTATGTATGTATGTATGTGTATGTATATGTATGTATGCATGCATGTATGTATGTATGTATGTATGCATGTATGCATGCATGCATGCATGCATGTATGTATGCATGCCTTGCATGCATGCATGCATGCATGTATGTATGTATGTATGTATGTATGTATGTGTGTAGGTGTGTATGTATGTGTGTGTATGCATGTATGCATGAATGTCTGTACGCATGTACGCATGCATGCATGTGTGCATGTATGTATGTATGTATGTGTGTAGGTGTGTATGTGTGTGTATGTATGTATGCATGATTGCATGCATGTCTGTCTGTCTGTCTGTCTGTCTGTCTGTCTGTGTGTATGTATGTATGTAGGTAGGTAGGTAGGTAGGTAGGTATGTATGTATGACATGTATGTATGTATGCATGCATGCATGCATGCATGCATGCATGCATGCATGTATGCATATATATATATATGCAGGTGTGTAGGTGTGTATGTATGTATGTATGTATGTATATGTATATGTATATGTATATGTATATGTATATGTATATGTATATGTATATGTATATGTATATGTATATGTATATGTATATGTATATATATATATAGTAACCGTGCAATACTATCCGTAAGGGCTTCGCCCCCTGCCGCCGGCCCCCGCTCTCGGATAATGGGCCATGGAAGAGCTAAGTCATGAGGCCTTGGCGCTGTCGTGAAGCAGTATCGAAACTTCATGCGAAGCCGAGTCGCAATCAGCAAAACCAACTGATCACATGAGGGGTTACCACACCTGGCGATTGGTAAGACGTGTATGGTTTAAGGGCTTGGTTACCACACCTTGCGATGAAAGGGCCGAGGGAGTTCTCGCAGTTTGGGTTACCACGCCTTGCGATGGATGTGCGTGATGGATTCGAATTTCAGAAATGTGGCAAATCCCATGTGTTTTTGGACCCTGACCCCGCGGATCTGCGTAAAGGGTGGCGCCGAATTTCAGAAACGTGGCAAATCCCTTGTGTTTTTGGACACTGACCCCGCGGATCTGCGTGAGGGGTGGCACCGAATTTCAGAAATGTGGCAAATCCCTTGTGTTTTTGGACCCTGACCCCGCGGATCTGCGTGAGGGGTGGCACCGAATTTCAGAAATGTGGCAAATCCCCTGTGTTTTTGGACCCTGACCCCGCGGATCTGCGTGAGGGGTGGCACCGAATTTCAGAAATGTGGCAAATCCCCTGTGTTTTTGGACCCTGACCCCGCGGATCTGCGTGAGGGGTGGCACCGAATTTCAGAAATGTGGCAAATCCCATGTGTTTTTGGACCCTGACCCCGCGGATCTGCGTGAGGGGTGGCACCGAATTTCAGAAATGTGGCAAATCCCCTGTGTTTTTGGACCCTGACCCCGCGGATCTGCGTGAGGGGTGGCACCGAATTTCAGAAATGTGGCAAATCCCTGTGTTTTTGGACCCTGACCCCGCGGATCTGCGTGAGGGGTGGCACCGAATTTCAGAAATGTGGCAAATCCCTTGTGTTTTTGGACCCTGACCCCGCGGATCTGCGTGAGGGGTGTGGATTTCGAGCCCCCCCAGCAATTCAGACAACGCGCCCAGGGGGTGCTGGAAAATCCTGTTTGGGCCTCCCCCCCCTCGCGCGGTCAATCAACTAGTTACAGTAACCAGCAAGAAGTCAACTAGTTACAGTAACCAGCAAGAAGCAGAACTGTAACACTGGAAACTAGAAACTACAACTGGTACAGGAAACTGCGAATCACGCGCCTACAGCCTGGTGGCCCCACAAGGGGGCCGGCGGATTCCTATATATGCCCCCAGGACACACATCCCAAGACCACTCCGCACACACACACACACATCCCAGGACCACCCCGGCCCCGGGGCTCCTTTCCGACGGCTCCCCTGAGCCTTCCCAGCCAGCCGCCCGCACTCTTCTGGAGGCCGCGGAGGTTCCAGAGGCCTCGCAGCGACTCCGAAGATGGACAAGAGAGCCCAAGGACGGCTCAGTCCAGGGGCCCGAAGCGGAGAGAAGTTTTTTTTTTGGAATCCAGGAAGAGAAACAGAGTTGGATGTCTGTGGACTTCTGGGGGAGGGGGGGGGGCAGCGGAAGGAATACCTCTCCTGGGGGGCCCGAGCGGACGCCAGGCGAGGACGTCAGTGCTCCCCGTCAAGGAGGCCGCGCGCGCAAGCGCCCGCGGAGGGAGGCCGAAGTATTCGGCTGGGCGAGGATCGAGGGAGGGACGGGTGGAGCGAAGGCGTGGGCGAGGGGCGAGGATCGAGCGAGGGCGAGGATGAGGATCGTGGATCGCGACGCTTTCTGAAGTTTTGCACCTCTTTGGGCGCCCCTGTCGCCACGGCTGGATACCTTTCCAGGCGAGGATCAAGACTTGCCCCAGGAGAGGCCAGGGGGTTGGATTCTGAAGAGGATGGCGATTCTTGATTCCCGAGCCCAGACCCCTGGGCGGCTCGAAAGAATCGCACCGCAGGTTTGCCTTCGGACGCTCCTGGTGGTCATTGGAGGTCCACGGGCGGTGTCCAGTGGCTTCCAGAGGCCCCAGCGAGTCTCAAAGACACCGCCGAAGCCAGTATATTCGATCCTCGAGTCTTTCCCTCCTCCCGCCTCCTTTCCCCACCTTTCCCGTGGGGGCTCACAGCTGCTGAGCCACCACGCCTGGGAGGTTGGTTGGAGCTGCGGTGTTTTTTCCCTTCGCGTGGCAGGGCGGCATAAGAAAATTGCCCAAACTGCTCTGTTGCCCCAATCTTGTGGCCCCCAGTCGAGGGGGCGCCAGACGGCACTGCGGTTCTCGACCTTCCCTCCTGCCGAGTCGTTCCGATCTTCCCTCCGTCCGCCGTCCGTGCTCCCCAAGACGGTCAGGCAACGGCTCAGGATGACGAGTCGGTCCTGGGGGAAGGCTCCAGGACTCGGCTCCTCCTAGCTGGTGTTCAGGAGGTGTTCAGGCGGTGTGTCAGATGGTGTTCAGGAAGGCTCCTCCTAGCTGGTGTTCAGGAATGCTGAATCCCAGATGGTGTTCAGGAGGCGTGTCAGCCTGGCGTGTGCTCACCGCGCTCCTCTCCACCGACAGCACGCAGTCTGCCCCGGCCCTCGTTCTGCCGCCTGCGTCGCACTGGCGGGCCTGGTTGGTGGCAACACACGTTCTGAGGATCGTCGAATCAGGGTTGTGGGCGAGCAGGTATGGCCCTCCCGGGCACCCGAGTGGTTTGTAGCGCGGCCCGTTGGTCTTTCGTGCGGCCCGTTGGGTTCTACTGCGGCCCGGCGCGCGGCCAAGTGGGACTTATTACTGGCCCGCGCTGGCCATTCAATGACAAGTAATATGTCTTTTCTTAGCTCTGGGAATCCTAGCAACCCTTCAGGGCTTGCGTTCCCGCCCAGAAGGGAACGGCCGCACCAAGGACCAAGTCGAGGCGCCATCATCATCATCATCATCATCATCATCATCATCATCATCATCATCATCATCATCATCATCATCATCATCATCATCATCATCATCATCATCGTCATCATCATCATCACCATCATCATCATCATCATCATCATCATCATCATCGTCATCATCATCGTCATCGTCATCGTCATCGTCATCATCATCATCATCAGGCTGCTTCTTTCCTGTGTGCGCCTCCCGTCATCAACTTCTTATTGCCGGTTATTTTCCAATCGTGGCTTTCGGTGAAGAGCTCGTGCAGTGGAGCATTCGATCATCATCATCATCGTCAGCATCATCATCATCATCAACACCACCATCGTTAGCATCCTGATCATGATAATCACCATCATTGTCATCATCATTGACGTCGTCATCAGCATCATCAACATCATCATCAACATCAACATCATCATCATTATTAGCATCATCACCGTCATCATCATTGTCATCGTCATCGTCATCGTCGTCATCGGCACCGTCACCATCAACATCATCAGCAACAGCATCATCATCATCAGCAGCACGATGGGCATTGTCGTCCTCATCCTCTTGATCCTCCTCGTCCTCTTCTTCCGTCAGCAGAAAGTCCTCCATCCTGATTGTCATGATCTGCGGGATTGAATGATCAGCATGATCATCATCACCATCCGTACGGACATGATCAACATGATCATGGTCATCATCATCATCATCATCATCATCATCATCATCATCATCATGATCATCATCATCATCATCATCATGATCATCATGATCATCATGATCATCATCGTCATGACCACGATTATGATGATCATCATCATCATCACCACCACCATCACCATCACCATCATCATCACCATCATCATCATCATCATCAGCATCATCATCTTCGTCATCATCGTCATCGTTGTCTTCATCGTCGTCACCGCCGTTGTCGTCATCATCAGAACCACCACCATCTTGTTCAACATCACCGTCATCCCCGTCGTCGTCGTCGCCTCCCTTCCTGCTAGCTCCTTCTCCTCCCACCTCCCTTCTGCCGGCTCCTCCTGCTGCATTGTCTTTCTGCTTCCTCGCTCGCCTCCTCCACCTCGTCCACCACCGTCACCTTCTTCTGCCTCCTCCTGCTCCTCATCCGCCTGCCTCCTAGTAAGTTTCCTCCTCCTCGACGTCGTCCTTGTCCTCGCCTTCGTCCTCAGCCCTATCCTCATCCTCATCCCATTCCTCTTGTTATTCCTCCTTCTCATCCTCATCATCGTCAGTCTCATCATCATCATCATCATCGTCATCGTCGTTATCATCATCATCGTCATCATCACCATCATAATTACCTAATCTGCATCATCTTTACCATGTTCATCATCATTCTCATCATCATCACCATCACTATCACCATCATCACCATCACTATCACCATCACCATCATCATCATCATCACCATCACCATCACCATCACCACCACCATCACCATCACCACCACCACCACCACCATCATCATCATCATCATCATCATCATCATCATCATCATCATCATCATCATCATCATCATCATCATCATCATCATCATCATCATCACCATCATCATCATCATCATCATCACCATCATCATCATCATCATCATCATGATGATGATGATCATCATCATCATCATTATTATTATTATTATTATTATTATTATTATTATTATTATTATTATTATTATATTATCATCATCATCAGCATCATCATCATCTTCGTCATCGTCATCGTCATCGTCATCGTCAGCAGCATCATCAGCATCACCACCACCATCATCATCATCATCATCATCATCATTGCCAGGGTGCGACGTCAGCGACGCCCGTGTGGTCGCCACCACTCCTCGAAGATGCAGACAGCCGTGCGAAGAATTCCCAGTCTCTGTCATTTGGCTGGAGTGCGCAGAGGAATCCACATCGTGGCACCAACGACCACCGTTATTCTCAGATGCCCTCTGCCCTTCGAAGTGTGTGAAATTATTCAAAGCCGGCCGCGGAAAGCATCTTCGACCTTACCCCCCTGTCTCCCCGGGGCTGTATTCCGGAAGGCTCAAGCGCAGAAGCGGCGACAGTCATATGAGGACAGATGCAACGCCTGATCCGTCTACTCCGTCTCCTCCGTGACAGACGGACACGCCAGAGCTGTTCAAGAACCTATGGGAACGAAAGGCTGCTCAGGGGGGGCCCTCACCGTTCTCGAGGACTCGTATACTCCGGAGACCTCTTGGCCGTACCAGAGCCCACCGGGCCGCAGTATACAACCTGGCCCCTCCCGGGCGCCGCGGCCTTCGGCCCTGTCCTGGGGCGGTGCCGCTCACTGCGAGGCCGCGCCTGCCCGTTCGGGCTGCTCTGCCGGGCCCGCTGCTCGGCCTGCGCGCCTCCTCGCGCACCCGAGGCCGGCCGGGCCAGCCGGGGCTCCGCGTGCGCAGCCCCGAGCAGCCAGCTCATCACCACCCATCAAACCGCCCCAACCCAACCCGAAGGCTCAGATGTGCCCTCGATTTCTAGTGGTGGGGGGGTCGGGGAACATCGAAAAAACACGTATGGAACCCATACCCCCCCCCAACCCGAAATTGGGGTCTCGGGTTGGGTTGGGGTGGTCTGGTAGGTAGTCAGCAAAGAAGAGACCAGCCTTACGTCGGGCCTGTTCCTCTGCAGGAGGGGTATTCAAGCATAGTCGAGAAGTAGTCTGGGGACGAGTCTTGTAAGTATTTTCTGACCAGTTGGGGGTATTTCTTTCGAGTATTGTGTTATGTTTCGTCGACAATCCGCCTGTAGGGGGACACGCCCGACCTAAGACCAGCCTGCCAGCAGGTGCACCAGTGGAATTTCTAGTCGACCGATGGCCCCAGGGACCCACGGAAGCTCCAGGGCACCCTGGGGGCCCTCCAAGATCGAGGAAAATTGTGTCGCAGCATTTTTCAGAGCAAGACCTTTCACTGTGTGTGTGCGTGTGTCTACTGAACCTTCTTCCCTCCTCGCCCCGTCGGGAGGCTCAGCTCGGTCTGTTCCGCGGCCAGGGCGGCGGCTCAAAAAGGGCCCGCCCCCCTCCTTCCAATGAGTGAGTGCTGCGGGCAAACGATGGCGTGGGTCCGTCGTCACGAGAAATCCCTTCCTCTCCTGCACCACAGAAGCTGGAACAAGTGGCCTGGACCACGCCAGCCCTGGCCACCCTAATGCCTTCGGTTCGTTCCAGCCCCAGCCAGTTTTTCCACCCACAGCCACTACCATCTTCCTATCGAAATTAAGACTTGTACTTTTTCCTGCCGCCATGCAGTTCCTCCCCCGGGGATCGAGGGTCGAGGTAATCGGACGTTTTTGGACCTCTTTGCGATTCTGGAGGGCAGACCTCCATACACTTCGGCGGGCCTCTGCAGACCTCCGGGGCTCTGCACGGAGACCCCCGGAGACCCCTGAAGACCTCTGGAGGCCTCTGGGGATCTCCTCGTTCTCCCAGTCTCTTGACCCTCCGGGGCCCGTGCCGTCGCCAGGGCTGGACGCGGCTCGGAAAGCGCGGGAGGATGGACCCTGGAAGACGTCCTGGGGACGGGCCTTGAGCGGGTAAGCCCAGATCTCCGACGCCGTGAAAGCGCCAGTGCGGCCACTGTTTCCGGAGTGCTGGTGTCTTGAGGCCCTTGGAGGGCGCGTCACGGGGGGGCGATAAACGCCAGGAATTCGCGCCCACGGCCTCCTTATGAATTCGCGCCCCCCATTACTTCGCGCAAAAACACCTCGATCCTCCGATCCTCAATCCTCGATCCTCGATCGGTCCTTGATCCTCGACCTCGGATCCTCGAAACTGGATCCCCGATCCTCGATCCTCCGATCCTCAATCCTCGATCCTCGATCGGTCCTCGGTCCTCATTCCTGGATCCTCGAACCTGTATCCCCGATCCCCGATCGGAGGATTTAATGATCCCTGCAGAGGGACCTCAAACGTCCGAAAGCCTCCTCGAGCTTCGCTCCTGCTGGAGCCTCGGTTGCCAGGAGAAGCCGGCGCCCCCCCCAGTGGCGCGACGTCCCCAGAGAGTTTGCCGCCGCAACGCGCTGCCCGCGGAGCGCTACAGTTAAGTCGGGCCTGTCCCTTTACAGGGGGGAATTGAAAAAAAATGTCAAAAATAGTCGTGGGACTATTTTCTGATTATTTCTGAGCATTTTTTGGGCATTTTTCTGACTATTTCTCATTTTTTGTTTAAAATCCCCCTGTCGGGGGACATGCCCGACCTCATGGTACAGTGGGACCGAGGTCTGGGATGTGATCGTTTTCTGATACGTTGTTTTGCCGATCGGCGCGGGCCCTCGCACCCTCCATGGGGGGGGCCCCCCCATGGAGTAGATCTTGGCTGTTTTTGGCGCTTGTTTCGAGCAGGTGGTGTCTTCCCCCTAGGACGCACTGCTGCAAGCAGTCGCTTTAGGCAGAGGTCCGGAGCCAGACCCCGCCCTCCCCCCCTCCCCTTCCGCCCAATGTCGAAACGCCGAAAAAGAAAACGTTAACGAACGAGGTCGATTCGGGGAGGGTGCCCTAACGTTCTTCGCGTTTGCTGGATGCTCTTGTGCATCCTGGGGGGGGTACCCTTGGATGTTCTGCGCTTGGTTTGGCCGACGGAGGGTCTCATGTTCTGGAAGGATGTTCTTCTGGCGCGCGCTCCGCCTTCGCTTAATCCCCCGCGGCCGGCTCCTCTTGGAGCCGGCTGGGGGTCTGAGGTGGCCCAGCACTGGCACTGGCTCCAGCCAGCGAGGAGGGGGGGCAGGCTCGAGGTTCTGGGTTCGAGAAGGTCTTTTTTGTTTTTCCCTACCTAGGCTCTGCCTAGAAGGGTTCTTACTCTCTTAGCTTAAGGGGCCGGGCAGTGGAACACGCCCTGGGCGGTTCCCCCAGGATCCGCCCCGCGGTTCCCCCAGTCCCCTGGGAGTTTTAGCTTTAGCTTTAGCTTTAGCTTTAGCTTTAGCTTAGCTTAGCCTTAGCTTAGCGTTAGCTTAGCTTTAGCTTTAGCTTCAGCTTAGTTTTAGCTTAGTTTTAGCTTAGCTTTAGCTTAGCTTTAGCTTAGCTTTAGCTTAGCTCTAGCTTAGCTCTAGCTTATATTTAGCTTAGCTTTAGCTTAGCTTCAGCTTAGTGTTAGCTTAGCTTTAGCTTTAGCTTTAGCTCAGCTTCAGCTCAGCTTCAGCTTAGCTTTAGCTTAGCTTTAGCTTAGCTTTAGTTTAGATGTAGCTCAGCTTCAGCTTAGCTTTATCTTAACTCTAGCTTAGCTTTAGCTTAGCTTCAGCTTAGCTTTATCTTAGCTTGGGCTTAGCGTTAGCATAGCTTTAGCTTAGCTTTAGCTTAGCTTTACTGTTACTACTTATGCTGCTTTCCTAGGGGCTCCAACTCTTAGGTAGGGTCGCACTGGGATAATTTGTTTTTCGGCCTCGGCGGCCCGTTTGCGGGCCGTTCTTCAGGAGCGTATCCGGGGCGAGAATCTGCACCAGACGAACCTCGGCAGGGGTCTGGGTATTGATTTTTCGAGCTGACCTGGCCTCATCCCGAGCGATTTTCTGAGATCCCGACCCGTTCAGACCCCCCGGCCGCCTCCAAGCCGCCTCCCCCCCTCGCGCCTCCTGTGCTCTATCAGCGTCGCGGCTTCGACGAGGCAGACATGGAGGAGTGGTTGGCGCAGGATGCTGCCCATCGACCTGCAGAACAGCGGCGCCCTTTCCCGGCCAACCAGTTCCGCCTCAAGAAGAAGCACAGACGTGAGGCGATTCGGAGCTCTCGGTCTTCTTCGCCCGGCCCCGATGGCATCCCTTTCCTCGCTTGGCGGCGAGTGGAGTCGCTTGCGGTGGAGGTGTTGTTTGAGGCTTTCGGCGACATTTGCAGCGAAGAGGGCCTTCGCCGGCTCCATGAATTCGGAGAGGACTTCAATGCCAGCTTACTGTTCTTCATCCCGAAGGGCGCCCCAGAGCGCACGACCGAGGGCGGGCTCTACCACGCGGTCGACAAGGTCCGCCCTCTGAGCGTTACCAACGTCGACAACCGCCTGATGGCCAACGCGGTCCGGATGGTGATTGAGGCCGCGGTCGCGCGCAGGATCTCCAGGACCCAGAGGGGCTTCCTGCCTGGGCGATCGATGCTTGCTAACCTGGTCGACTTAGACGAGAGGCTCGCGGAGCACTACATCGCAGGCTCGGAGTCTGCGGCTTTCTTCTTCGATTTTGAGGCTGAGTTCCCGTCCATCGAGCACGGCTTCATGATGCGTCTGTTCAGGCATTTTGGTTGGCCTGTTTGGCTGCTGCGCTTTCTGGAGGCTCTCTACCAAGACAACAAGTGCGATGTGGTCATCAAGGGCACGCGCTGCACGGGCTTTCGCCTCGCGCGAGGTGTGCGGCAGGGGTGCCCTCTGTCGCCGCTCCTCTTCGCGGTCGCCTCTGATCTGTTACTTTGTCGCCTCCAGCGCCTGCTGCCGGCTGCGCTCGTCCGGGCCTGCGCCGACGACCTGGTCATCCTCGTCGCGCGCGCTCTCGCCCAGCTGCCGACGCTCCACCGCCTGTTCGACGACTGCGCACGGATTTCGGGCCTGCGCTTGAATTTTCGGAAGACGGTCTTCGTCCCCCTGTTCGCTTACGACGAGCCAGCTCTGCGGGCTGACATCGCCCGAGAAGCCATGGAGTGGGGGGCCATGTCCATCAAGGACCAGGCAAAGTATTTGGGACGGATCCTGGGGCCGGGCTCAGGGGCGCTTCGTGGACGGCGCCGCTTGCCAAGATGCTGGGCCGCGCCCAGCTTTGGGGGGCCCTCGGCCCTGGGGTGTTCCACACCTGCGAGGCCTTCCAGGTGTTCGTGGCTTCTGTCGTCGTGTTCGTGGCGCAGCTCCGCCCCCTGCCAGCGGCCTTCTCTGCAACAGAGGCCAGGGCGTGCGCCAAGCTGTTTCTTGGCCCCGGGGCTTGGGCGAGTGCAGAATTTCTGGCTCAGCTCGGGGACATCGGCTTCCCCTGCGAGCTGCTGGACATCCGGTGCGCGTCGATCGCCGCGAAGGCGCGGGTCTGCCACTATGAGGACGCCCCGCAGGAGGGCTTACGAGTGCGGAGACGGGCGAGGCAACTTCGGCGTCGCATGCAGTGCACTCTTCGCGAGTTCCTGCCGGCTCCCATCGAGCGGTGGCTGGAGTCGAACACGCTCTTCGTGCTTGAGGCCGCTGAGGAACAAGGGCGCGAGCTCGAGCTGGCGCAGGGGCTCCCCTGCATGCGGACAGCAATGCAGGAGACCCGGCAACGCATGAAGACCACTTCGCAGGCCGCGCGCCACAAGGCCCTCCTGGCGGGCCGCCCGCGGGCCCCAGCTGCTGCTTTCATGCGACGCCGCCTGGATCATTGGGACATTGACGTGGTTCCAGGAGCGCGGGTTCAGCGATTTCGGTCGCACATGGAGGCGCTGAGTGCGTTCGTGCCGCCCTGTGTCATGGCCGCGGGCCTGCGCTCAGCCTTCAACGGTTGGGTCACCACGCGGCGCTTCCAGCAGGTCGGGCGCTGCGCCTTTGGCTATGCCCAGGGCATGGGCATCATCAGGCACTACGCCCACTGCAGCTACTACCACCGGTGGAGTGAGGAGCAGTGTAGTCTTTCGCGGCCAACGGCCTCCAGTGTCTGCCCAATTTTTTGGGCTTGTGCGCTTCCACGAGCTCTGCGCGAGCCGGGGCGGCACGCACGCGCCAAGAACTCGACGCTCTTCGGGCCGTGTGCCGTTACGCGCTCTACCGCGCGCGTTTGGCGGTCCGCCACCGCGCGGTCGAAGCAGCGGACGCTGGGGCCATTTTCAAAGTGGCGGTCCGCGAGGCCTGCTCGGCGGAGCCGATGGGCAGCCTGCTCGCTCGTTCTCGGTCCCGGCCGCGCGCGCTAGCGCCATCGTAGGAGCGGGGCGCCGCCAGCAGAGCAGGTTGTGCCTTCAAGAACAGCGCCTGGAGGTTTCCGACGGTGTCGGAAACCTCCTCGACATCAGTGTGATTTTATGTTCCTCTGCTCTCTTCCTCCCTGGGCGTCCTCCCTCCTTCGTCCCCTGCCTCCGTTCTCGACTCTGCTGTTTGTTGTGATTTCCACCGGAATCTTGAAGTCAGAATTCCACCGGCTTCCCCGGGAGGCCCGCGCCCACCGCCTCCCCCGGGGGCCCCACGCCTTTGGGGGGAGGAGCCGCTTCTTTGTCGTCGTCGTTGTCGTCGTCGTCGTCGTCGTCGTCGTTGTCGTCGTCGTCGTCGTCGTCGTCGCCGCTGGGGGGCGGTCCCCTGCCTTCTTGGGCCTGTGGCCCCCCTGGGGGAGTGGCGATTTCGGCAGCGACCGCGTTTTTCAGGCGCGCATCCAGGGATGCGTGGTGCGGATTCTCAGTCGGTTTTGTCCCGGCCGCTGGCCCGACGGATTGCGTGCGCGGCAGTTCCACCGCTTCCGCCCTGCTCGTTTCCCTCCCTCCCCTCCTTCCTTCCCCCGCCCCTTCTCCACCGCATCGTGTATTTCCCTGGCGTATAACTGCCCGAATTTCCGCACCGTGTTTCGGCCACGCTCGCAGGACAAATGTTTTGCTGGCGGCCGGATCCCTTTCCCAGGCGAGTCTTGGCAACTAAGTTGCCCGCGGTACTTGGCAGACGCGTTTCCGCGCCGCTATCCGGCCACCTAGCTGCGGCCAAGGCGCTCCAGGTTCTCGGCTTGACGTTTTCGCGGCGCGGAGTGCCGACCCAAGCATGTATCAATCGAAGGTGGCAGCAGCTCCTCACGCTGCTTCCTGTGTCCTCCGCGTCCGTCGTGCTCGGGTTGCCCTCCTCCCCCCTCTCGTCTCTTTCGCCCCCCCCCGTATTTGGGCACTCGGAGCTCTGGATCTGGACCGCGGAGGGCTAGTAAGCAGCGCCGTGTGCGGGCGGCACTCGCGACTCGGCCAGCCCTTCCCTCCAGTTGAACTTGTGGAGGCTCTCGGGAACGTTCGGGGCCCTCGTGCCCCGGAGCGATCCGCAGGCGCGTGCAGTCTTCCTCCTTCTCCTCGTCCCCTTCCTCTCTCTCTCTTCTCTCTCTCTCTCTCGGTAGTTTGCTTGACGCGGTAGCTTTGCTTATTCCAGATACTTCTATATTCGTCGCGGTTACTTTTAATAGGTCATTGCTATTTGGCTTGGCGTCGTGGTTGGGGCCACCTCGCAGGGGTCGACCTTGTCGAGTCAGGGTCGTCGATGCCCCCGTTGAAGACGACGGCATTTGTTAAGTCAGCTTCTAAGCGCTGCTCCACTGCCCTCCTGCTCCTCTCCTCCTCCTCATCCAGCGGCTGCCACTTGCGGGCCAGAGTCGCATGATTCTGAGGTGCAGCCTAATACTTTACATGCCGCCTCTTGCCACTGAGTTCGACATTCTGCCACAGAGTGTGCCGCTGAGTCGGTAGCGGTATTCCCCTTCTCCTCTTCCTCTTCCTGCTCCTCTTCCCTGCTTGTGGTGACGTTTACCCGGCCCGCCTCTGTAGCGCGCTGTCGCTCTCGTGCCCTAGAGTGTTTCCGATGGATGCGGCTATAGCCCCCACGAGGGGAAGCGGATCTGAAGCTGACAGTGCAAGTCGTGGGCACTAGTGGTACGTTGGTCATTGGCTGTCGGAAAAAAAAGTTTCCGCGGCCCGGTCTGAGGCTCGGACCGCGCCGAGCGTTTGTCGGCGCTGCTTCGAAGCCCCGCGTTGGGAGGGCCGTCAAGAGCCCACCCAGGGCGAGCACGCTGTGCGGGGGATGGAGTCGAGAGCTCCCTTGGGATCCCGCATGAGGAAGGTCGCGTCGTCGGAGGTCCCGGGAGATTGATCGTTGTTCGATTTCACACACTGGGATGCCTCCGCGCACAGCAGCAAAGACCTCCGCTCGCCTCCGTGCTTTGCCAGCTCGTGTCTGTGCTGCCATTCCTGGGGTCACGCCTGGGTCGGATAGGCCCCGTGAAATTCGAAAAAACACGCACAGATCCCCGTCCAGGTGGGTGAGTCGGCCAGTGGGGCCACGGCCCCGCCAATGCGGATGGGCATCGGTTGAACGACGGTCAGTTCGACGGCGCCATCAGGCAAAGGCAGTGCCGCTATATTGGTACACGCGTGTCCTCAAGCCTCGAGGCATCGAGTCGTTGACCTGTTGATGCAGCCCTTGCCCGCCCCTTGCGCCCTCTCCCGTCCCGTCCTGCCCGTCGTCCAGCCCTGACATCTGGGCGTTGTGGGGAAATCACGACTTGCGTTCCCGCTGCGCCTCGGGCTCCTGGGGTCCTCGCGGGCCAGTGTGTCGGGAGCCCAGTCGTCCTCTTGTTCGCGACGTGCTTTTTCAGCGACGTCCGATGTGCCTGGGGATTTCCATGTCCACGTGCACTCCCGCTCCGAAAAGTATCGCCGTATTCACAATCCCCCGTGTGGCGTTCTCACCGCCGGTCCTCGTCTCGCGCATGCCCCTCTCCATCTCCGCCCCTCCTCGCCCCCTCATTCTCCCATGCGCGTCCTCTTCTTTATCCCCATGCTCCCCTCTTCGGACCACCTCTTCGGCCTCCCTCTGCGCCTCCCCCGCACCCTGCCTTTCCCTCTCGTCCCCGCCTCTGCTCGCTCTCCCCGAAGTTTGACCTCAGCGGCAACGGCCTGGTCATATTCACGCCGCACGCCATCACGGGGATACCAGAGGTGGGCGGCGGGAGCTCAAGCCGAGCGGAAGTCTTGCTCTCTCTCTCTCTCTCGATCTCTCTCGTTCTCTCTCTTTTCTTTGCTCGCTCCGTGGTTGTACCTGTCGGGCTGCGCCCTCTCTCGCTGGGGCCCCCCATTCAAATTGTTTGCACGGCCACGCTTGGCTAGCAGGTTGGCTGGCTTGCTTGTCGGTTTGATGGCTGGCAGCTCGGCCGACTGGCTTATCGAATAAATTCGTATGCTTGCCAGCGTGGACGTATGCTGCATGTGGATCAGTAAGATGCTGCATGTGGATCTGTAAGCCGTTCCGTGCGACCTATCGGGTGTGATCCGCCTTGCAGAACTTGAAGTCGTCAACTCCACTGCTCGCGCATTCATTCCACCCACCCGCAACTTGCTTTGCACAGTCTCTGCGGCTATGATTTTGGTGATTACTTAGCACTGGCTGGCGCATCGCTACGGGTGTGCTAAGCTCGCGCGAAGAGCGGCCGGCTGGTTTGGCAGAACCGACGCGGCCGCGATGGCGTTCGCCGGCTGGAATTTCCCAGCGCGTCTCAAAGGTCGCGCTGGCGCGCGACCACTTCAGTGTGGGTCGGTGACGTTGGTGGGCGCGGTATCGTGACGACGTCGACAACGGCAGCAACGATGATGATAGAATCCACGGTAGTGGCGATGATGAAGACGATGACGACGGCACGGCCAGTGACGGCGCCGATCTTGGTAACGACGATGACGAAGATGATGTCAACGTGTCGGTGACGAAGGTGATTAACTGATGATGGCGGCAGTGGGGGCGACTGGCGATGACGATGACGGCGGTGATGCGGTGGCGCTGATGAGGAAAGGTTCGCGCTGGAAAATGCAGGAACCTGGGGGGACTGTTTGTTAAACATCGCAAGGGCGACCATTTCTTTTTGAAGAGCTCTGTCTGGAAATGCTTCGAGGATGAATGGTTTTGGAAGGTTTTCGACGCGCGCGTGGCGGCGCGGGCGTGTTGCCCATATTGTGTCGTATAGAGCGGATTCGTGCGCTGGGCGCGTGTGAGATCAATGCGGATGCACCGCGTGGTGAGATGATAATGGGGCCTTGGGACGAGATAGCTAACATCACATGGCTTCTCATTCGATTTCAGCAAAAGCGCGCGGGCAGCGCATGAGTCTCGATGTTTTTTGATGCTTGTATGCCGAAGCGCTTGCGGAATACGTGTGCTTGGCATGATCTCGACATGTGCGCGCGCGTGAGGACTTCGTGCAGTTCTTTTTGCAAGGGATTTGAAACATGATCTTTTAGATCAACGAGTGTGCACACATTGTATTATTTAGGGACTTTACGGCTGGTGCTGCCGACCTTGAAGGGGGAGGACGACGACGACGACGGCGGCGGCGGCGGCAGTGGCGGCGAAGACGCTGATGCTCCAGAGCCCTTCTTGGAGATTTCTAAGGGGCGAATTGGGCTCTGTTGGGGCCGGGGCTGGGGCCAGGGCTGGGGCCGGTGCAGGGGCCGGGGCTCGGTGCCAGGGCTGGGGCCGGGGCTAGGGCTGGGACCCGGGCTGGGGCCGGGGCCAGGGCTGGGGCTGGGGCCGGGGCCGGGGCCGGGGCCAGGGCCAGAGCCAGAGCCGGAGCCGCGGCGGGGGGAGGGGTCCTGAGATCCCGTGCCGACAGGGAGACCACACGCTTGTCCCCGTTCTCCACAGGGGGGACAGCATGGGGAAAGCCCAGGACCACCCCCGTGGAACACCCGCGGGTGCCCCCCCCGCCAGGACCCACCCTTGGGACCATCCCCCGGGACCCCTCCCGGGCCCCCCCCCTGGACCCCCCCCGCACTGCGGGGAAGGGACAAAGGGAAGGGGCTTCCCGTCGACATAATTTCGATATTGTTCGATCCCCCTTGTTTGCTCGATCCTCCTTACGACGACGACAACGATTCAAAGGTGGCTGGCGTGCTTTAGTTTTGGTTTGGGCTGGCCTCGCGTCGAAGGGCCCCTCCAAACAAGCCGACAGTGTCCGCTGCTTTGACAGGGATAAGGTGTCTGTGTGTGTGTGTGTGTGTGTGTGTGTGTGCGTGTGCGTGTGCGTGTGTGTGTGTGTGTCGATATTCGCCTGGCTGGGATGGTATGAATTCATTGGAAAATGCACGATGGGGCATGATCATATGCAATTTACAGTGTCCAAGTTGCATCGTTAACCCTGGGAGTGGAGGGTGAAATACATGTGGTGCAATCTATGTGGGGTGTGCTATACGGTGTACGCTACGTGGTGCAGTGCAATATGTGTGGCGTAAGCCATGTGGTGTAAACTTTGTGGTGCAACGTATGTGGTGTGAGCTATGTCATGGGAGCTATGCGGTGTATGTATTGCTGTGGACTTCATATGGTATAGACTACAACGTGTAAGCCATGCGGTGCAATTTACCAAGTCAGTCATGAAGTCGTCAACTCCACTGCTCGCGCAAACATCCCGCCGTTGCACCCGCAAGTTGTTTTGCCCAACCCATGCGGCCACGGTTTCAGTGACAGCTTGGCACTGGCTGGTGAATCTCTGCGGACGCGGTTGTGCACACCCTCGCGCGCAGTGCGGCCAGCTGGTCTGCAACAGCTGATGCGGCCGCGATGGTGCTTATCGACGGGAGTTTCGCAGCGCATCTCAAAGGCCGCGCCGGCGCGCCAGAACTTCAGTGTGGGTGGGTGACTCGGGACGGCGCGATATCGTGACATCGTCGGCAAAGGCGACAACGATGATGATAGTAGCGATGGTGGCGGCGATGATGACGATGACGAAAATGCCAACGACTGCGGTGCTGGTGACGACGATGACGATGATGATGTACACGGGTCGGTGACGAGGGTGATTGGTTGAAGGTTGTGGCAATGATGCCGATTGACGATGATGATAAGGGCGGTGATGCGATGGCGCTGACGAGGTTGATGGTGGGGAAGTGCGACGAAAACCAAAGCATCTGGAGCACTTCCTGTTTGAACGCATGTATCGTATGTTTTTGAAGAGCTCTATCTTTAAACGCTTTGGAGACAATGGTTTTGGGCACGCGCGCGTGGGGTGTTGTTCGATACGGGTTCCTGCACTGGGCGCACGCTAGATCAACGCGGATGCATCGTGTTGTGAGATAATACGTTGGTTCTGGACGAGATGGTTGATTTGTTGGTATGACTCCAGCAAGTGCGCGTGGGCTGAACATCTGCAATATTTCCGATGAAAACACATGGTCGTCGATGCCTTCATGTTGAGCTGCGTGCCTCACTAATGTGTTTAGTGTGATCTCGACGTGTGCGCGCGTGGATTGGATACGTGCACGGGCGCAGCCTGCGATGCCTCGTCCATTCGTTCTCGCTTCTGCTCAGTTTTTGCTTCCCTCGCGCTTTCCCGATTCCTGCCCCCGCTTGCGCTCGCTTGTCTCCACCGGCGCTCCCCTCGCCCTTCCCCCTTCCACTTCCCCGTTCCTTTCCACTCCCCCCACTCCCCTGCTCCCCCCCCTCCCCACTCCCACCCCCCCGCACCCCCCCATCCCCCTGCCCGCACTCCCGCACTCTCGGACCCCCTCCGTAGATGCTGCTCCAGAGACCGTCGGAGACCCGTGGAAGCTTTCTCGAAATCTTCCCAAGACTCCCCGAAACTCACCAAGAACCCGCGAAAACCGACGGCGGCGGCGACGGCGACGGTGACGACGGCTGCCGTAGCCTAGCGCTGGTCAGCCGCCGCACAACCGCCCCCAGGTGTCGCAGCGCTCCCTGCAGCCGCTGCAGCTGGTGGTGCAGTTTGTGAGGGTATCTACCGACGCCAAGGCCGCGGCCGTCGTTTCGGGCGGGGGGTGAGGAGAAGGAGGAGGAGGAGGAGGGAGGAGGAGGAGGGAGGAGGAGGAGGAGGAGGAGGAGGAGGAGGAGGAGGGAGGAGGAGGGAGAGGGAGGGAGGAGGAGGAGGAGGAGGAGGAGGAGAGGAGGAGGAGGAGGAGGAGGAGGAGGAGGAGGACGAGGAGCAGGAGGAGCAGGAGGAGGAGGAGGCGGAGGAGGAGGAGGAGGAGGATGTGGATTGCGTGCTGGCCTCGAGTGTCGACTGTGGGCCAGTGCGAACAGACGCCGCTAGAAAGGGGAGCCAGCCGAACCACTCAACCTGGCCCCCGTCTGGCGCCGTTCGGAAACCCGATGCGCACCGAGTGTGCGGGACAGGGGTGTGAGGGGCCGCTGTAAGCGGCCTGCACACCCGCGCCAGCTGGTACACCCAGCCAGCCACTGCTGCGAGAGAGTACCGCGATCGGTCCACACCGTTTGGTGCAGCCGGCCAACCACAGGTGAATAGAGAGCGCGGCGCTTACTACCCCGCCCCAGCGCCCAGGCAGCAGCATGTGGCCACGCGCGGCACCCTGCCCACCGCGCGCCACACCCCGCACGGAAACGCACTGCACACCCGTGCGATAACGCGCAAAACCTTGGGAAGGCCAGGAAAAACAGCCACGAAGC
>CAUYUJ010010680.1:347500-397500 GCA_963575745.1 Prorocentrum cordatum
CAGAGGAGGAGGAGGAGGAGGAGGAGGAGCAGGAGGAAGAGGAGGAGGAATATGAGGAGGAGGAGAAGAAGGAGGAGGAGGAGGGGTTGCTTGTGCAAGCTCAGGACGCATGAATGATGTACCAATAATCCTTCCAATATCCTTCTTCATATATCCCTACAAGAATTCAGTGTCATTGTGGGAAGTGCCGCATTGGAACAACCGTCTGTGAGTACCCAGTAATGCTAAAACGCATTTTTAGACTTCAGTGCAACGGCGCCACAAATCAACGTGACTGGTACGTCGTGGCAATACTAGATCGTGCTGGAAGCCTATCCTGGGATGTCAACACAACGATCAAATGTGATTATTGCGTCGTGACAAGCCTAGATCGTGCCACAACGTTTTTCCTGGAACTTCAACCAGACGAGAACTTGAAGTTGTTGCACACTGTTAAGACGAATGTGCTCGGCGCCAAGGCGAAAACCACATTTTGAAATGGAGCCACCCTCCATCCTTGAGGCTGTTGCAAACGTTTGCAGGGGAATGTGAGCGGCGCGGAGGCAATAACCACATTTTGAAAAGGAGGAACCGCCCTCAATCGTTGTATTTGCAAACTTAAGCGACAATCGCATTTTGACAGCCGCCCGCCTTCAATCCGTGAAACTGCTGCGAACTTTCAATGCGCATTTGCGCGGCGCAAAGGCGCGAGCCACATTTTCAAAACGGCCCGCCCTCCATTCGTGAAGCTGTTGCAAATTCTGCTGCTCCGGGATCATCAGTGGTGAGGAGGTCTCTAGCGCAACTCCCAGCCCGCCTTGCCGACACGTCTGGGAGCGCGACAGAGGAGGACACATCTACAAGGAAGAGGGATGGGGGAAGGGGAGGGTGACGATCGACTGGACTGTGCATGGGGGGGGTCCTTTTAAAGGCTACAGAGCCCTGCCAGGCAGCCCTTGACAATCTTCCACGCTTTGACATGCCGCTGGCACGGTGGCGGCTACGATCAAAGGATGGGGGGAGGAGGAGGGGGACGATCGTCCGGGCCGTGCAGCTCCAGCACCCCAGACCCCCGACGTCGTGAGTCTTTCGTGGCGTGACCCCCAGAAGTCTGGGCCCCGTCCCGGGGACTGGTACTTCATCCTGCATCGTTTCTCGATGGTCCCGAGGCCCGGGAGGGGCCCCCGGAGGCCGAAAATGATGGATAGCCTCCCGTCGTTATGTCTTGACCACGCGAGGAGGTCTGGGGCACCAGGAGCGCCGCCGCACTCCCTCGTCGAGCGCCGCCGGCCTGCGCCCCCGCCGGAGGTGGTGCGGCTCGACGACTGCAACCTCCAGGGGACCACGCACGACAAGGAGAGCCCGCGCGCCTCCTCCTCGCGCGTGCCGCGCCAGGCTGCGGACCCGCCTCGCCCTCTCCGACGCTCTGCTCGCTCTCGAGGAGGGGAGGAGGATCGAGGAGAGGACCGAGGAAAAGGATCGACGAGCAGGATCGAGGAGGGGGTCATGAGGATCGAGAAGGATCCATGAGGATCGCGAAGGATCGACGAGGAAGAGAGGGCTGATGATGATGATGATGATGATGATGATGATGATGATGATGATGATGATGATGATGATGATGATGATGATGATCAGGAGGAGGAGGAGGAGGACCAGTGTAAACCCAAGACTCGCATCAACGATGTTGAAATAACCCCTTCCTCCAAGCTCCCTCTTTGTAGGCCTCTACAAGGGTTCATTTCCATTGAGGGAAGTGCCCTGTTGGGAGACAACCGTTTGAAGATCCTGAAGCGTGCCCAAGCACCATTCTCGGGACTCGAACGCCACGAATCAACCTGACTGTTGCGCCTTGACGATCCTGAATCGTGCCAGATCACCATTCCTGGGACTTAACACCGCGCATTTACGTAGCTGTGGCGCCCTGACAACCCTGAACCACTCCAAAACATTATTTCTGGTACGTTGACCGTCGGCATTCGCGAAACTCTTGCAGTTCTTGTAAGACGAATGTGCGAGGCGCTGATGCGAGAGCAACATTTTGAAAGCCACCCGCCCTCAATCCGTGAAGCTCTTGATTTTTCCCCCCCATCCTGATTGGGGTTCTCGTTTTCCTAGAGCACCCTCTCCATCTCCCGCCTCCTGGCTCCTCCGCTGAACTACTCTACGACTACGTCAGAGCGAGGAGAGCGATGAGGGTATCGGAATCCAATACTCTTTACAAGATTTTTCTGCCCCACCCACCCATCCACAAAGGCCCCGTCAGAGCGAGGAGGGTATCGGAATACTATACAATTTACAAAGGGCCCCTGTTGCTCCCACCCCTCCACAGGGAGGCCCCGCCATAGCGAGGAGGATATCGGAATACCATTCTATGTGCAAGCTTTCGTGCCCTTCCCACCCCTTCAGGGAGGCCCCGCCAAAGCGATTACGGGATCGGAATACCATACCATTCACAAGGTTTCGTGCCCCGGCCGCCTTCAGGGAGGCCCCGCCAGAGCGATGACGGCACCGGAAATCTATAATGCGTCCTGCCCCTCCCACCCCTCCAGGGAGGCCCCGCCAGAGCGAGGAGGGTACCGGAATACCATCTAATTTACAAGGCTTCTTGCCCCTCCCACCCCTCCAGGGAGGCCCCGCCAGAGCGAGGAGGGTATCGGAATAAGTTTATATTCATCCATCCTCGCCGTCTCCCGCCGCCGCCGCCGTCGTCATTGGATACCGCTACTGGTCACTGGACATTCTGCAGCCGTACCTGGCTGCAGGCAGGTGCATAAGACGGGCGCGCCGTCGTCGTCTGTCGTCGCCAGCCGACCGGACCCCTCCCTTACCATATTTAGTTGTACGCCTCTGCTTAAAGGACACATATATGTATACATACATATGTATGTATATATATATATATATATATATATGTATATGTATGTATACATACATATATACATATGTGTGTAAGTATATCATGGCGACGAAGCACGTAGATGACAGGTGTGCCGAATTTGGGGTTTAAGATATGGGACATAACGCAGGATGCCAGGAAACGCAAGTTTGCAGGGAAAGTGTCACGAGGCGATCTCGGGAAGTGAAGCCCCAAGCTAGTAAAAGGGAGCCCCTGATTCAGGTGCCAACCCACGCGGCGAGTTGGACGGCCTAATCTCCTCTAGCAGGATGCTGTTCGTGAGCAGCTGATGTAGCTTCTCTTCTGGCCTCCTGCTGCAAATACAGTTTTCTTTTGCTTCATCCGCCAGTGCCTTCTGCTTCGATTGTAGCAGCATCTGTGAGTGCACGTTCGGTTGCCATCAAAACAAGGCACCGAACGGTAGGTGGTGGATTCATGTTAGCTGAACGGGTTTTCCTCGAGTGCTCTCGTCAAGCTTTTTAGGCCGTCAGAGAGTCCGACCCATTTCAGTCATAATGGGTCGGTCTTCGTCTGTGGAGTTCTTAGTTGTAAGAGCATTGCTGTTCTCTTAGTCGGATATGTTCTTGTTCACATGTGTCGTATGATTTGCAGGCCTCTAGCATTTTTTCGCTCACGTTTCATACTTGTGATTCGCCTGCCTCTCAGGGGGCCGCTCCCGCCAGAGCTGGCGCGCAGCCTGCAACTGTAGGCTTGACTGTACCTGTAATGTATCGGAATCAGTGATGATCCAGCCTATTGAGGAGATGGACACAACGGCAATAGTATAGCAAGCTAACGTACCAATCATGATGTCAGAATCTTCAGATCCTCTGGCAACTAATTGGGTATCCGCCGAAAGACCTGGATCAGTTCATGATAGCGATTCAAATCAGCAGTGCCGAAATCCATAATCGATGTTGCCAATCGACGTGCCTTATATTCATTTGCCAAAAAAGAGCCGCAATATGTGAATGCTTCGCGAAGGGCTGACTCAGTCAGTTCTAGCACCGTTAGTGTGCCTGGCAGAGAAGATGGTATCATGAGAGAGATGGATACTGACCGAGAACTGTCCTCGCGAATCGAGTCGACGATAATTTCGTTGAGTTCATCACTGCAAGGAGAGCCGCCCTACGCAGTGCACGAAACTGCTGGTTTAACTGGGAGTTCAGCGGGCGCCCAGAGGAGGATGCGAGAGGAACTGGACGGTCTACCAGGGGCTGGCCCAACCGTTCCCCAGGTATTTCGCTACCGTTCGATTCGAATAGCGGAGCATGTCGAAATCTCTCAGTATGCACTTGACATGTTGAGCCCTCGTGAGCTTGTGCCGACAGAACCTGTGAGGGGGCCTGCGGTGGACACGCCATTCTCGGAAAGACCGACGGGGCGATCCGAAAACAGTATTGAGGTAAATGATTTCGGGTGTAACCGGGAGTCATGCAGCGGTGTCTCACTGTCCAAGGATTCGGGAAGTCGAGGGGGCAGAAATTTTGTGACTCAGTGGATTCAGCTCATCAAGCTCAACAGACGGAAAAAGGGGGATAACATGTGAGAACCTCGCGCCCCTCCTCCGATGTCCCCGATCCCCGTGGGGCGTGCAGTGCTCGGGTCGCCTATGACAGGTCGCGCTAGATCGAGGAGCAGCCGCGGCTCTAGTAGCGATCTCCGTCCAGTAGGCTTTCGATCCTGGTGAGATGCTGTGCTCGGGGACCTCGCTCCCCGACGGCGGCAGAGAATCGGTGCCCAGGACTTGTGAGCAAAGGGGAATTCTCGTGGGCCAGTGTGTGGAGCGTGTTCCGACGCGTGCAAACGCCGTGGCGTCGGCTGGCTCTGCCCAGGCTGTGATGGCATGCAGAGGCTTAATTGCCCGTGCAGAACGGTTCTTGCATAACAGCATAAATCAGGATAAGGCCGCCGCGAGAGAGAGAGAGAGATAGAGAGAGAGAGATAGAGAGGGGGGGAGAGAGAGAGAGAGAGAGAGAGAAAGAGAGAGAGAGAGAGAGAGGGAGAGAGGGAACAACATAAAACCGCACATATATATGTATATATATACATATTCAGAGAGAGAGAGAGAGAGAGAGAGGAGAGAGAGAGAGCGAGAGAGAGAGAGAGAGAGGGAGAGAGAGAGAGAGAGAGAGAATGAGAGAGAGAGAGAGAGAGAGATAGGGAGAGCGACGAGAGAGATATATACATATATATATATATAGAGAGAGAGAGAGAGAGAGAATGAGAGAGAGAGAGAGAGAGAGAGAGATAGGCCCCCATCAGTGAGCGGGTGGTCGCTCGGATGGAGATTCGCGCTGAAACGTTTGAACGAGGAAACAGCGGGCGGCATCGGCAAATGCAGAGGTATGGGGGCCGCTTGATCTTGTTGATGGCGTAAAATGCCCATCTCGCTGCGCTGGCGATCGACCTCGGAAGCCGCTGAGCCGTGTCCGCAGGAAGCTGGGCGCGCGAAGGAAAGGGCGGGGAGGGCGTTGCTCGGTTCGTAATCGCGGAGGAAGGGGGGGCTACGGCGGGGAAAATGGCTGACGTGAAAAGATGGTGCGATACATCGGCTCAGGATGCTAGCGTCGCGCTGCAGGGAAGGGGGCGGGCATGCGCTGCAGCCGGCAGGCGTTGCTCGGGGGGCAGGCCGCCGTGGGCGGAGCGTGGGGGGGCAGGGGCGACGTGATCAAGCAGGGGAGCGCACGGAACAAGCCTGGCCGCCTCCAAGCTGGACTCGCCAGGGGGCGCGCTGGACAGCGTGGGGGGTCGACCGCGTCCCAGGCTCAGCCAGTGACGTCGGGGGACTTCCTACTGCCGCCCAAGAGTGCAAGGCGCCCTGTTGGGCAGACTGGGACTCAGCCTGCAGCGTCGCCCTAGGAGCGTCCAGGCCCCTGCGCCAAGTGACCCTGCCCGTGCCCCGACAGTCGTTTGGCAGCGGGGGCGGGCGTCTTCGGGGCACCTCGGGCGACCGCCGACGTCGCAAAGGGCCGGGGGGCGGAATGGTGTTCCGTTGGAGAAGTGCAGCTTTTGTTCGTTGCCGACGCGGGGGAAATGTCGGGCGCGCGCAGCGCCAGTATGAAACCTGCGTGGAAACTGCATGGCAAATTTTGGAAACATTCAAGCGGGTATTTCGCGCTTTGCGCTCTGGGATGGGAGCCTGTGCGCGACTCGATTCCGCCATGCTTTTCTCTGCGGGTTTTCCAAGCAAATCATGCTCGGCGTGTTTTCCCGATAGAGGTTGGGCGCTCGCGTTTTTCTGGCCGTGGCGTGCGATCTGTCTTCCTGAGGCATTTAAATGCGCTCACGTAAACGAACTCTCTCCGTTGGGCTGGCTCGCCTTGTTTTCGCAATTTCGCGATGTTGCCCCCCCGTGCTGCGCCGACAGACGGGGCGACCTCGCGCGCCCGTGGGCTTCATCCGACCCACCGCCCACGCATGTCGCGCCCGACAATGGAAAACCAGCCTGGACCAGCATGGCTGGGCGCTGCGTGCGTTGCGCCGCATTGCGCGCGCCGCGTAGAGTCCAGCGCGCATATTGCCTCGCATAGATTGCGCTGCGAAGCTTGCACCAGCCGGTGCGCTTGAAGGCATTGTGCGGGGCCCATGCTGGCCAACATGCTTCTGGGGTGCCCTCCAATCCTGCCCATTGTTCTGCCCCCGTGCCCCTCTTCGTGCTTCATTATTTCCGCCCTTTCCAGTCAGGGCAACTCTTCTCCTTGCCCCCTGTTCAGTCTCCCTCCACCCTTTCCTCCTCCTTCTCCCGCCCCCTCCTCCTTCTTCCTTCTCCTCCTTATCCTCCTCCCCCTCCTCCTCCCCCTCTCCCCCCTCTTCCCCCCCCCCCCCATCCCCCTCCCCGCCCCCTTCTTGATCCCCCTCAGTTGCGGGGCGGGCCTTCCTGCCAGCCTTGCGCGACAATCCTTTGGAGCGACGGCGCGCGGCCCCTGGCGCCCGCCCCTGCGCGGCGAGACGTCGCGACGCGCGGCGTGGATTATGGCGTGACTTCCAGCGCGAATCTGGCATGGGTCCGGCATGAAAATGGCGCGACGCATTCGCGTAACCAAAATCAGTTTTAAATGGTGCGTGGCAAATTTCCGCCGCATTTCTGTCGCGCGCGCGATTTCATGGTCACCGCGCCACCCTGGGCGCCCGCCGGCAACTTTTCAATGCCACCCCGCGGCTTCTCTCTCCAGTTCTCAGGCGGGCGCGAGGCGAATGGTCTCCGCCCTCGCCCCCCGTTGAACATCAGTTCGGTCCCCGGAGGCGAGGGCGCGCGACCCCTCGCCCCCGCGACGCGCCTCCACGTCGAGAAGAACTGCACCGATAGGTGGCGCCGCGCGCGGGCCAACGCGGAAACGTGACCCTCAGTGTCCGCCGCTGCGCCATAAGCGCCTTTCCGAGTCCCCGGGCGTCTGGGGCGCGTGCGACTTGCCCCAAAGGGACCTCCGGTTGCTCGTTTTGGTGCTGCGACGCGTGTGAAGGGTGCGCCGAAATCGGCTGGGGGGCCCATTCGAACGGTGGCAGCAGAACCGTCGGTGGAGCCCCCCTCGGGGCCCTTCGCGCTAAACTTGCGGGATGGCCCACGAAACTTCAGAGGACCTTTGAGTGGTCAGTTCTGCAGCCCCCGCGTGGGCCGGGCAGGGGCGGGCGCATCGTCTCCGAGCGGCGCTAAACAAGTCTCCAAGTGCATCGAGCTGGCCCGCGGGACCCCGTGGTCCCGTGAGTCGCATTGGGACTTGGGGCGTCGTTCCGCCTGTGTGCTCGTCGTTTCAGGTCGGTCAAATAATGCGTCCTTGGAGGTAGCATTCCAAGTTGCCTGGTCGTGTTTGTCGTTGTGCCCATGGCGCTGTCTTTGTGATCTGGATGATGCTTGCATCCCGTAGCCGTCATCTTTTCCGTTGTTGGCGCTTTGCTCGCAACGGCTCCCGGTCGACATGGCCGCCCAGCCAGCCAGCGTCGCGTGGGGTAGCTTCGCGGAACGTTTTTTCTTCATGCGCCTCTTCTGCGGGTCCGTGGGGGCCGAGAACTGCGTGCAATGCGGCGCGCCGTGCTGCAGCAATCGCGTAGGCGCTGGCGCCGGGCGACGCGCGCCTTGCTCCCAGAGAAAGGAAGATTGGGGGGCTCAGGCGGAGATGTGGCGCTCGGGGGCCGAGGGGGGGGGGGGGGGGGGCATCGCCAGTGGGCACAGACATGCAGAACGCTGGTTTTATATGGGCACGCGACATAATTGTTGGGTCGTCCCCTAATAGAGAAGCAGGGGCGTTCGAGGATAAAACAGATTCGATCGGATAACTGATCTGCTCGCCCTCTCTCCATCGCAGCAGCAAGAAGCCAAGGGGCGTGCGCCCCCTCCGACGCTGGACAAGGGCGCTGGATGGCGTCCCGAATATTCCCGCAGAGGCACGTTCGTCGCTTTTTCTGGCGCACTCGCCTGGCCCGTTGACGGTTCAACCCTTCGGAGGAGTGAAAGACCTGGGCCGACTTCCCATCTTGTCTGGTTCAACCAGAGGCGATGGTGGAGGAGGTGGGGTCGGTTCTGATGACGGGATGACGCGACTAAAGACAAACGCAGTTATCTCCCCTGTTCCTACGACGGCTCGCCTGGTGGAGGCGGGGGCGGAGGAGGAGGTCTTCCGCCTCCGCCTGATCCGCGCGACCACCTGGCGACGTGCAGGCCGAGCAATAGAGGTGAAATTGGGGCCCGCTCCAAGCCCTGGCGAATTGGGCTTGGAAGTCGCGTGATGTGCGCGTGACTGTTTCGGCCCCGCCTGGCGCTGCTGGTGCCCGGCGCTGGATCATGGAAGCTCTGGATCCAATTCTCGCTGTTCGAAGCAAGGATTTCGGGCGTTTTTTGTCGACTCGACGTATTCATTGCTGCAAACCTGGCGGATAAATTCAACTGGGCGCGTCGGAGGAGGGGCCTGCCCGCGCGGCAAGTCCAGTCCATCTGTCGCCCAAATGGGCCGGATGGAGCAAGATGCCCAGAGAGAGATCATATTTTTTTGAGGAGCCGAGACATGGTTCGTGCCATCTGCGGTCTAATTTCTTTTCGATCGGAGCATGGCCAGCGTCGTGTCTGTCGCGATCTCCTCAACATTGTGGTCGATGGAAACAAACCAGGCCAATTGATGCTGTATTTTTACAACGAATGGATGGCCGTGCGTCGTGCAATGCATGGTGGCGAGACAAGATTGAAGACGGGGTTCGTGCTTGTCTGGTTGATTTCCCAGTTGCAGAAACGAATGTATCGCGAACGTGGGGATTTTCACCTCGACCCCAGAATGATGAGGTTGAATCGGCGCGGGTGATGGGGGCGTGAGAAGGCCAGCGAAGCTTCGCCTGGGGCGGCGCCGGCTTCGGCCTCGCCAGGAAAAAGAAAGGGCCGCGTCCGCGACGGACGCGCGAAGACAGAGGTGAAATGTACATGCGTGGTCCAAGGGGCGCCGGCCCCGAATCGAAACAGAGGCTGCCCCTGCGGCCGCGAGGGGCCGAAGGCTGCGCCGCCTTAGCCGGCGCAGACCCGCCGGATGGTAGACGCTTCCCTTGCGGGTGACTCGGGGGAAAGGTGTCGTTCCAAGAGAGAGGGCAAGGGAAAAGGGCGGGGCCGATCTGCCGCCCCGGGGCCGCCTGGGCCTGGGCGGTCCGAACCGCCCCGGAGCCCCTCGCGCGAGAAGCAGTTCAAAGTCGTATGCTTCACTTCAATTCGGGGGAAACGTGGCGGGCCGACCGCGCGGCCCTCCCTTCTGCCTGCGGCGCCGGGGATCGACCGATGCCGAGAGGTCCCGGCGAGGAGCGGGAGGGGTCGTTGACCAGTGCAGAGGGGGGGGGGGCCCGGAAGGTGCGAGCGCGCTCGGAAGCGAGCCGATGCCGCCGCGGCCAGTGTCGACGCGAGTGCCGCTCCGACGGGTCCGACGCAGGCAGAAAGGAGGTCCTCCTCCTCCTCCTCCTCCTCCTCCTCCTCCTCCTCCTCCTCCTCCTCCTCCTCCTCCTCCTCCTCCCTCCTCCTCCTCCTCCTCCTCCTCCTCCTCCTCCCTCCCTCCTCCGCCCTCCCCCACCCGTGACTTTGCTGCAAGCTTTCCAGGCGGCTGTGCGTGGCGCTCGGGCGAGAGGGCCACACCCCGAGAGGGCCACACCCAGAAAGGAAGAGGGGGTCGCGGCCAGAGAGGAGGTCGGGGAGAGAGCCGCGGCGGCAGCGGGGGATGGCAGAGCGCCTTGTTGGCCTTGGCATGGGAGCAAGAGGCGCCTTTTCGATTCTGTTGTGCACGTCGCGCCATCGCCCCGTGGCATGGGCGACGGGCGCTCCGGGGGATCGGTGGCTCAGACGCCGATCCCCTTAGGAATGCTGAATTCATTTCTGCTTGTTAAGGTCGGTGATTGTTCTTCTATTATTGAAGTCAGTCGTTGTCCCGAAGTTCCGTGGGCGGCTCAGGCGTCTGCGTTGGCGAGGGGGCGAGCGCCTTCTTGGGTCTCCGAACAATGCGCCTTGTAGGGTGCCGTGCTCCCCCCCGCCGCATCTCTCCCCGACCTTCGGCTTGGGCGGGGGGCAGTGTTCGGAGGTCAGAACGAGGCGACTAGTTGGAGGAGTGTTGCTGGGCCCCTCTCCGCGATATTGCTGTTTCTTCGCCGCGTAGGATGGGCCGTGCCTTATTTCGCGGAGCTCGTCGACGCTTTTGGCGACTCCGTTTTGTCAGTATGTTCGCTTGCCTTCGCGAAGAAGGCCCTGCGCTCCGCCGTGCAGCGACAGTTGGCGGGGGCGAGCGCGTCCTCGTTGCTCCCAGATGCCGGGCGCCTGTGCTGCGATCAGATGAGAGCCCAACTAGCTTCTCGGAGATTTACAGGGCTGCAGAAGGCGGTGATTCGGTTCGGCCCTTGGGTCGCGTTGGATTTCGCTTGTCCTGGCTTTGGGTGGGGGCGGGCACGGGCTTGCGGAGCTGACAGGAGTCGAGCGCGAAGGGAGGGGGTGGGGACTTGACCCTCGGCGTGGCCATTTTGGGTCAAGCGCGCGACGCGTGCCCCCCGAGGGCGGCCCGGGCTTTCCCCTCGCCGTTCCCACTGTGGTCGGCTGGGCTGCACCACCCCTCGCTCTGGCAGTCCTACAACCATCCCCCCCCCACCATCGTCCTCCGCCATCGTCGGCAACCCCCCCTTTCGCTGGGACAGACCCAGAGCCAACGCCCTGGTGCCTTGCCGGGGCCGCCGTGCACGGCGGCTGGTTATGGGCTGCTGTGCGCCCCGCTTGTGCGGGCGCGGCTGGGCCCGTAACCGCCCCGTGCTCGGTGGCTTCGGGGGTGGGGCGCCAGGGGTCGCGGGCGCGGGTGTCTCCTGGCGGGAGGGGGGGGCAGGTGAGCGCCCGCGGTCCCCCCCTTCCTTCGGTGCGGCAGGCAAGGGGGGGGGGGTCGGACGGACGGGGTGTGGGAAGGGTGGGGGGGGCGCTGCGTAACAATGCGAGCGCGCTCGCGGAGATGGCTCAGGGGGCGCGCCTCGTGGGGGGTTTCCCCCTCCACCCTCTCGCGGTCGTGCTCTCTCGGGCCTGGGCGAATGGGCGCGTCGCCGCGTGTGTGTGTGTGTGTGTGTGTGTGTGTGTGTGTGTGTGTGTGTGTGTGTGGCGTCGAAAACGTTTCGGGCTTGCCTGAGTCCAGCGAGGATCGCTTGGTGCATGGGTTATGGTTTTGCCTTGCTTGCGGTAAGGGACATCATGAGGTTCTCGAGAGGGTCCCAGCCAACGAGCGGCCCAAACTCGGTGAGGTTGATTCCGAGGATCCCGATACGTTCCTGGTGTGTTCACACTAGGGTCTTGTGCCGACGCCTTGGCGACATATTCCCGGGTCCGTCTTCGGAGTCTTTAGAGCTCCTCGAGGTCGTTTGGCCCCGCGACGCGGAGGCCGCGGACCGTGCGTTCAGCGAAAATGTCTTCATCCACGTGTCACATTTCAGGGGGGTGTTTTCAGAGTTTCAAGGACATAAAGAAGGCCCCTGCCCTGGTTTACGAGGCGCTGTGCACTGAAACTCCTGTGGGCTAACAGGGTGAACCCTGCGTGGTGTGCGACGTCCTGGCGGCTCTCTAGGCTCTGGGGGTTCCCGGGAGGTTTGCAGACCACGCGCGTGTAACCCAGGGTAGGGCGGTTTTTTCATCCCTCAAGAGTTGTCCAGGAACGGCTTAGGGTATGTTGTCTACGCTGAGGACAAAGAGATCTTCTGCCATTGTAGCGCTCCTCTCTGGCCCCTTCTCCCTGAGACCCCTCGGGCTGCCGGATTATGTGGGCTCTCGCTTGTGGGCGAGCTGGCCCGTCCTGGAAGTTTCGGTTTTCGGACTTTCCTCAGCACGGCCCGTCAGTTTGATCTCCCACAAGGAGAGAGGGTCTCATTACAAAAGGCCCTACGGTGGCCGTTCCTTGTTTTCGAGAGGCGGTCTTGAGACCATTTTGCAAGGTGAGCGGCCGCCAAGAGGCGGGCCCTGACCTGTCCCCAGAGCCGCAGTATCACAAGTCAGGAAACAAGGGCGCCCTCGAGTGCGCGAGGTTATTCGCGCTTCGCGCTTCGCGGTTCGGCTCCGACTCCTCCTCACCTTCCCCCTCTCCCCTGGGAGGCGGCGCGAGAGCGCGAAGTTATTCGCACTTCGCGCTTCGCGCAGCGCGAAGCGCGAAGTTGGGAGCCCTTGGGAAACGACGGGGCTGGTGTGATCGCGAAGGTTGGAGCCCAACGCCGCTCCCGGCACATTCAAGAGCAACGTTGCGGGCTGGCATTTCGGCGTCGGATCTCCAGGCTTGTTTGCTCATTCGCCGCGATCCTGCTCCCGCTTTGGCCCCGAGCATGATTTGCCCGATGTCGATCTCACGAAACGAGCCGCCCCCAGAGCTGTCCTGGCCGCGTCGCGCGTGTGGGGATGGGTTGGCAAGCGCTGGCAGTGCGAGCGTTGCCCCCTACGGTCCAGAGTGGCGCCCCGTCCCGAGGCAGGAGTGTGTAAAGGTGGCCCATGCATAGGCATCAGAGGCATGTGCGCGCCCAGGTTGCACGATGCCATCGGTGCCAATTTTGTTGTTATCTGTGCGCGTTGTTTAGCAGACGGGAGGCCAGGTGAGAGGTCTCCGGTGTGCCTGCCAATCTCTGTCCTAGAGGCCCCGACCAGAAACCGGTACGTCAGGGTAGGCAGCGCAATTGGAATTGTGTTCTTTTGGGAATCAACCCAAGTAAAGAGATGTTTTTGGTGGGGCCCTGGTTCGAGGGTGGCGTCCCACTTAGGGCTGAGTTCGAGGAGGAGTTTCAGACTCCAGCTTTTTCGCTTACCGAGTTGCTGCTCGAAGCGACTGGCGTCAGCTCCGTTGGAAACGGGATCGAGGGAGGTGTTGCTGATTGACCAATTCGTCAGGTCTTTTTCTTTTTCCCTTTCCCTGCTAGGTTAGAAAACCAGGGAAAGGTACTCCACGTTGCGGTTCCGTGGGTCGCCCTTCGGGCCGACAGCAGGCGATCGAGAGTTGCCATTGTGCAGTATGCAGTTTTTTTGTAGGATTTTCCCCTCAGTGCCATCGCCCAGCATTCAGGGTGTACGTCAGGGCTGCTGTGCCACGGTGGACTTTTTTTTTCCTTCCACTCCCCCCTCCTGTCCCTCCTGCTCCTCCTCCCCTTCCTCCGCCTCCTCCTCTCGCCGCGAGGACGACAAGATAGAGCAGGAGGTGATCAGGCTGGTGAAGAAGCCCCACCGCTTGTTGGCGGAGGAAAGGAGACTGGGGCGAGCGTAGATGCGCGCGGCCTCCTCCCACCCAACACTCTTGTCCTCCTCTGCAGTGTCTCACCTCCCCCCATAGCCCTTGCCCCGACTTGACCTCCTTCTCCTATGTTCCTGCCGCCGTCGTCGCCGCCGACGCCGTCACCATCGTCCTCACTTCTACTCTATTACTGCTACTAGTCAAGCGGCTTTTGCTACCATCCTAGTTCTTACCCTGCGTGTCTCAATCGTCCCCAGTTTTGTAGTCTTGCTTGTAGTTGCATGCGGCAAATCCTGTCCCTTTCCACCCCTGTCGTCCTCTTCTCTCTCCCCTGCTCCTCCCCTTCCTTCGCCTCCTTTTCCTCGTCCTCTCCCCCTTGTCCCCCTCCCCCTCCCCCGCAGCCCTGGCACTCGCCCACCTTTGGGACTGGTGGCCAGCAGGGCCAGGCGCGTGCGTGCGTGTGGCCTGGCATCCGCCCCGCGCAGCGACCCTGGATTGGCGACCCTTGTGCCCCTCCTTCCTTCCTTCTCTTCTCCCCCCTCGCCCGTCGCCACCACCGTCGCCGCCGACTCCCCAGACATCCGACGATGTGATCTTCTCAGTGCCGGTCCCAGAGGTCCCGACGCCTTCCTGGTGGACGCTCTTTCGTCCCCGTTCCGTCCGAGAGGGCCCTCGGGGCCCGCGACGACAGGCCCCAGAGGCCGAAACTCGGGAAAAGCGCAGGGCCTGAACACTCATCGTCGGGGGTCCGGGCCTGGGTGAGGAGAAGGGGGGAATGAGGAGGAAGATGAGGAACGATGGGGGAGGAGGAGGAGGCGGAGGAGGAGGAGGAATCTGATGTTGATGATAATGATGATGATGATGAGGAGGAGGAGGAGGAGGAACAATAGCAATAATATCAGTGATTCTATTACTGTGCGTAGTAATAATATTGATATTTGTCAGAAGTAGTGACAGCAATGCCTATGCTAGCAAGGGTAACTATTACATCACTGTTACGAAACATACGAACAGGAATACTAGTAATACGATGAGTTATAGGTATACTAGTAATGTTAGGACGACGGAAAAGACTACCACGAATCACGATACTAACACTACGAATAAACTAATCACAATCCTAGGATCCGTAAGACTAGCATGGTTAAGCATTTACATTATCAGACTACTAATATTACGACTGTTGGTAATACTACCAGCAGTGCTACTAACAACACAAACCCTACAACGAACCATAATGCTATGTATGCCAAGAAATTATTTATACTCGTAAGATTAGTAGAAGGACTAATGCCAATCTGCCAATTATAGTTATACACCTGCTAGCACTGTCATTATTATTTATATGAGTACAATTCGTATGAAGAGTTATACTATGAATACTCTTCTTGCTCATACTCATAGCAATACTACTGAGCAGAAGCATCATGCTAATGCTCAGACAGGCATAAGACTAATACTAGTACTACCAATACGGATAAGCACAATACAATGAACACATCTTATCATACGAATAACAGCAACAAGGGTAACAACATTGATCAAACTAATATGAGTACTAATCGTGAGAGCATGCATCATATTAATCAGATCGCTGAGAAACATTAATGCAACCCGTGTTAAGCATCTGATTGATATTAATAATTACGCCAGAGCGACCTTACCTAGGAGTTGGAGCCCCGAGGAGAGCAACATATTTGTAGTAACGGCAAACGCCGTCCTCCTCCTTCTCCTCATCGTCGCAGTTGTAGCAGTAGCGGTAGTAGTAGTAGTAGTAGTAGTAGTAGTAGTAGTAGTAGTCGTAGTCGTAGTCGTAGTAGTAGTAATAGTAGTAGTAGTAGTAGTAGTAGTAGTAGTAGTAGTAGTAGTAGTAGTAGTAGTAGTAAAAGTACAGTTTAATACCTACAGCTACGTCTAGACCTACATCCACATCTACACCTACAGCTACATCTACATGTATTCACGCATCTGCATCTACATCTACATATACAACTACACTCACATCTACATCTCCACCTACACCTACATCTACACCTACATGTACATCTACATCCACATCTACACCTACATCCACATCTACACCAACTGCTGTTGCTTTGCCTTTGCTTTGATGCTATGCTATGCTATGCTATGCTATGCTATGCTATGCTGCGCTATGCTATGCTATGTTATGCTATGCTGCGCTATGTTGCGCTATGCTGCGCTATGCTAGGCTATGCTATGCTAGTGTATGTTAGGCTGTGCTATGTTATGCATAGGCTATGCAATGCTATGCTAGGCTGCGCTATGATATGCTATGATATGCTATGCTGCGCTATGCTACGTTATGCTATGCTAGGCTATGCCGCGCTATGTCATGCTATGAGCGGCTATCCTATGCTATGCTATGCTGCACTATGCTATGCTATGCTATGCTATGATATGCTGCGCTATGCTATGCTATGCTATGCTATGCTATGCTATGCGGCGCTATGCTTTGCGATGCTATGCTATGCTGCACTATGCTATGCTATGCTGCGCTATGCTATGCTATGCTATGTTATGATATGCTATGCTATGCGTTGCTGCGCTATGCTATGCTATGATATGTTATACTATGATAGGCTATGCTAGGTTATGCTATGCTATGCTAATGCTGCGCTGCGCTAAGCTAAGCTGAGCTAAGCTAAGCTACGCTAAGCTAAGCTGAACTAGGCTAGGCTAAGCTCAGCTGAGCTAAGCTAAGCTAGGCTAGGCTAAGCTAAGCTAAGCTAAGCTAAATTAAGCTAGGCTAAGCTAAGATGAGATAAGCAAAGCTAAGCTAAAGGGGGCGCAACTGGGGGAACCGCGGGGCGGATACTGGGGGAACCGCTCGGGGCGAGGAGCACTGCCCAGCCCCTTTAAGCCCAGCGAGTAAGAACCCTCTAGGCAGAGCCTAGGTAGGGAATGAAAGTAAAAAGATCAATGATAGTACTAATAGTACTACTATTACTACTAGCAGTAACAGCATACTACTACTATTAAGAATATTCATAGTACTAAGCATAAGCATAAGCATACTAATATGAGGAGGAGGAGGAGGAGGAGAGGAGGAGGAGAGGGAGGGAGGAGGAGGAGGAGGAGGAGGAGGAGGAGAGGAGGGGGGGGAGGAGGGAGGAGGAGGAGGGAGGAGGAGGAGGAGGAGGAGGAGGAGGAGGAGGAGGAGGAGGGGAGGAGGACGAGGAGGAGGAGGAGGAGGAGGAGAAGGAGGAGGAGGAGGAGGAGGAGGAGGAGGGAGGAGGAGGAGGAGGAGGAGGAGGGGGAGGAGGAGGAGGAGGAGGAGGAGGAGGAGGAGGAGGAGGAGGAGGGGGGGGAGGAGGGAGGAGGAGGAAGAGGAGGAGGAGGAGGAGGAGGAGGACCAGTGCAAAACCAAGTGTCATAATCGATGTTGGAATTCACCCTCCCTCCAAGCTCCTTCTTCATAGGCCCCCACAACGGTTCATTTCCATTCAGGGAGCTGCCTCGTTGGAAGACAAGCGTTTGAAGATCCTGAAGCATGCCAAAGCACCTGTTCTCGGGATTTCAACGCCACGTATCAACCTGGCTGCTACGTGACGATCTGGAACCGTGCCAGAGCGCCGTTTTTGGGACTTCAAGACCACGAATCAACGTAACTGTTGCACCCGCATAATATTGAATCCTTCCAAAACGCCATTTCTGGTACGTTGATCATGAGAAGCCGTGAAACTCTTGCAAATTTTGAACACGAATATACGCGGCGTTAATGCGAGGGCCACATTTTGAAAACCACCCGCCCTCAATCCGTGAAACGCTTGCACATTTGAAAAAGAATGTGCGCGGCGCTGAGGCGAGAGCCACATTTTGAAAACCACCCGCCCGCAATCCGTGAAGCTCTTGCAAATTTTGAAATCGAATGTGCGCGGCGCTGAGGCGAGAGCCACTTTTACAAAACCACCCGCCCTCAATCCGTGGAGCTCTTGCACATTTTGAAAACGAATATGCGCGGCGCTGAGGCAAACATTACATGTTGAAAACCACCCGCCCGCAATCCGTGAAGCTCTTGCAAATTTTGAAAACGAATGTGCGCGGCGCTCAGGCGAAAGCCACATTTTGAAAACCACGCGCCCTCAATCAGTGAAACTGATGCAAATTTTGAAAACGAAATGCGCGGCGCTAAGGCGAAAGCCACATTTTGAAAACCACCCGCCCTCAATCTGCGAAGCTCTTGTAAATGTAAAAGCGAAAGTGCGCGGCGCTCAGGCGAGAGCCACATTTTGAAAACCACCCGCCTTCATCAGTGAAATTGTTGTCGCTTCTTAAGTTTCAGAGTCATGAATGGTGAGGAAGTTTTAAGGGAAACGCCCGGCCCGCCCTAAAAACTGGCCTCGGGGTGCGACACGGAGGAGTTGTCAATGATGAGAAGGAATGGAGGAGGAGGGGCTCGCCGGCTAGCCGGCACTGTTGGGCTGCTGGGCCGAGGCCGGTATTCTGGGCAGGAGGAGGAGGAAGAGAATGAGGAAAAGGAGGAAGAGTTTCGGCGTCGGTTTCGGTTAACCTGCGGTGAGCAAGGGCGAGCCTGGGCGCATGGAGACGACTCAATCGTTTTCGGGGAAGGACATTCCAGGCTGAGGGGGCAGACCCCTGGATGGGCGAGACAGCGCCTCTCGACCCTTGACAGTGGGGGGCTCGCTTGGCCCTCCACCCAACCGAGAGCGACATTCGACAGCAAGTTTACGAGCACTGTCCACAACATGTGCTCGACATGCAAAACAACAGAAACACCCCGTTTCATCACTGTCAAAGCATGCGTGCCGTGAACGAGCGCAAAGAGGGGGTGGCCTGCTGGAGTCCTAAGCTCTTGTACCTCCGAGATCACGAGAGGTTGCTTGGGCAGCAATCCTCGCTGGCCGTCAACGTGCTCCCAAGTGCCTCCAGCCTGGGCACAAGACGAGAGTGGAGAACAGGACTTTGGCCAAAACTTATTCAGCGGAACCTTCAAAGGAAAGTATTGGCGACATCGCACACAGTTAAACGTAGAAGTCTTGATCAGCACATCGTGATGGGCCGGGAACAGCCTTGTCCTCTGAGCTTCTTTGGACGTGACCCCTGACTTCTTACGAGCAGCCACCAACCCTCCCGAGTGGAAGGGTGCTTTTCACAGCTCAAAACACCTCCCTCTGGACGGTCAGTTGCCGCAGGATAGTTCTCTGCTGCAAAACATCAGCTTGGGCAACCGAGTCCACATGTTCGGGGGACACTTTGCCTCACGAGGCCGTCTCATTCGCACATAAATCTGCAGTTCGATTAAAAAGGAGCTCAACGGAGGAGGCCTGCACAGCCTCAGCCTGGGCCAGGGTGGCGTGAGGCTTAGGCCAGCGGAGGTCCACTTTGTCTGCGCGAGTCCCAAGCCTATTATGCATACGCGCCCAGAGGTCCAGCATTGTACTTTTACCTCTGATGATTTGCTGCGATGATTTGCGGAAATCTTTAACCACAGACAAGTCGTCGCTGACAACCAACACGTTGCCCTCAGTGATGGTCAGCACCACGAGAACGGCATACAGTTCTGCTCTGGGAGAGCTCTGGTCAGTCGTGGGGAGGGTACTAGATACTCCACCAGCAATCTGGGTCTCATCCGCGTGGAGTATCGCCACTTCCCAGCCGCACCTCCTTAGTCTCCAGTCCTTAGTGGCCTTTCCCCTCGATCCATCAATGCCCTGGATTCCCCTTGGATCATGACCGAATCTGCAAAGTTTGGGGGTCAGGAAGGCTCCCAACAACTTGATTCAGGGACATGCGCCGCCCAAACCACAGAGCTTGGAGTTTATGACTTTCCGTGGATCGCGGTCGTGGCAGGATATGCAGTGGCCTGAATGGCCGAGTTGTCCAGCGAGTTGTTGGAGCAGCAATTCCAAGATCGGTGCACGGGCGTCTCGGGCTCACGCCCGCTTCTTGGATACATCTGACTCGCGCAATATCCAGCCTCGAAGACTTTAGATTCTGTTTACTACCCCCCATGGTGGTACGCAGCATGGCCCGAGATTCATAATCTTGGTCTCTCCCACACTTTTTCAGGATCTTCTGAGGAACTATAAAATCAAGGCCAGCTTGGATTCCCCCCCCCCTGGTGGTGTCCCGAGGCCTTGCGCCAAACCGAATTGGAATAGCTAACTCTAAGGGTCCTCCAGGAACTTGCAGTCCTTGCTTTTCAAGGTCAGGGGGGAACCAACCTCACCAAACCACTTAATCGGAGAACTGGGGGTCCACCCGAGATCGACAACGACCGTGGCAAACGCTGGTCCCTTGACTCGCGGACACCTGCAATCGGCGGGCACTTTTTGAACCAGTTGGTCAGCCGCGTGCCAACCTAGAGGAAACTTTCTCTTTTCATGGGGATCAAACTCGAGCCGCAGCTCATGCGACGTGGTGAGGTGCCCATATCTCAGCCTGAAAATCTGTTCTTCTCGGGTGTCACACATTCAAGGGAAGACGGTGGTCGAGCAGGCCCCAGGGGTCTTCCACCCAGAGCGCGTTGCAGCTTGTCCTCGACAAACTTGAAGCTGATGTGGTTTCAGTCCCACAACCTGATGTCCCCAGGAACCAGCAGCAAGAGCACCTGGTTTGAACACCTCCGTCAGTTTTGAAAGGTCTTGGTCAGAAACTTACCCTTCAACGCCCATCTTTTGGCCTCTTACTTCCGCTTGGCAACCGAGTTGATCCTCCGCCTCCGTCAAGCCTTGGTCGTGGAACCAAAGTCCCTTGTGTGACACTGAACCTGGACAGGAACCCCCACAGCACTGAGTCGATTGTCGATGCGCAAGCCCAAGGCATTAGATTGGAGGAACACGTTAAGGCGGACTTCTCACTAATTCAGCTATCAATATTGTCGTTAGGATGTCCGAGCCGAACAGCAGCTGGGACCATTAGCGCAGGGAGATCTTCTTCAAAGCCGTGCAGATTCTGGAAGATGTCATCTAAATCGGCACGGGTGTATGCTTGACGAACATCGCCATTCAGGGCTTCCAAGGCCTCCATATACATAGGTCTTATCCAATGCGTACCCCGCGAACAGCCTCGGAGGACTCCCCTTCCCGCTCCTATCATCCTGGACACATGTCCTTCAAGATCCAAAATCCGTGGATGCGTGTGGGCCAGCATTCCAAATATTGAATTTTGGGAGAGTAATCAATTTCCTTGCCAGCTGACCTAACTTCTTTGATTTCACCGTGTCCAGGAATTTCGTGAGGTCCCAATGGAGGGCCACAGAAGCAATGTCCCCCATGGAGGGCGAACTCTTGATACAGCTCCCTCATGAGGGCTGCTTCCAAAGCAGAGGAACCTTCACCGCATATTCCCAGAAAACCGCATGCTCCGACGTCCAGGTGTCGATCTCCCCTCCCCTCATCTTGGTGTGCAACCTGTACATCGTAGGGCATTGGCATACTGGTCTTTTGTCGGTCTGACTTTCGGGAAGGAGCGCGGTGAGCCCGAGCAAACATTGGGTCGGCCAAGTCATGTTGGCTTCGCATGAACGAATAACAGCTTGCTGCGCAGAAGCGGGAAGGCCCAGCAGGGCCTTGGGTCGCCACCCGTCGACGCTGACAGCCGTGCCACTGGGGAGCACCTGCGCACCTGCAAATCGGAGACCTCCAGCGGGTCAAGCTCGCTGGCCTTCTCAAGAGCCTTGGCCCTGAGCTCATTCATGGCATCACCAATCCTGAAAGCTTCTTGATTATAAATGCCCCAGACTTGGCCCCAGACCTCGGGCCTAAACGGCATCATCTCCTCAGGGGGCTGCTTGATTTCACCCAGGCCCTTAAAGAACTCAGCTCCAACCTTGCCTTCCCTGTTTCATCAACCACCATGGACCCCTTTAGCCCCATGAGGGAGGGACAGTCCCGACGAGCCACGGCTTGATGCCCTCCTTGGACGCCTCCTTAGCAGCAGCCCAGACTCGCTTAAGCACCTCAGTGGTGACTTAAAGCGATCATCCTTGGCGGGGGCAGCGAGCGCATCCGCAGTGACATGATCGGTCCTCGGAAACTGGAACATATACATTACCAGTAGCGGGCTGTTTTTCGAACCCAGGACTTCTTGAGGGTCGAGGACGACGCTGGGGTGGTGTGGTGTATACTTTTTTCCCCGATGTCCCGGGGAAACAATGAAAAATGTATACCAGGGTCCCGTATACATCAGGATCCGCTCTCCAGTGCAAATTCCAATGCAGTGCCGGAAGAACCGTCGGTGTATAAAGTTCGATTCCCTAGGTCCACCACGGGGCAAGCTGAGCCTCTGGCAAAACTACGGCATGCTCGACAACTCGAGGGAGGAGGCCCATCGCAAAGTGCCGCCTCGCGGCACTGCGGGGCAGCACTACATTGAACCACGATTTGACAACAATTAATCTGGATCTAATTCTTTTAAGAGTACTTGTGCAGGTATTGTGGCACCAAACAATTAGATTTAGGCAGATTTAATGGTTTTTTGGATACTGATTTCATTGGTTATCCCGCGGGGCCTGAAAGTTAATGCCATCCCCGTGAACGGGGGCACTCTGCCCACAAAGATTCGGAAATGGATCCAGCTCGACGCACCACGATGACCGGCCCCGGGGTGGTTCAGACCCCTCCTCCGAAAACGCCACACCTGTTCAAACTCTTGAGAGAGGTGCGCAGCTCGAACAGTTTGGCAGAGAAGTGCGATCATAATGCCAGCCTCGGGTCGTTGTACGCCGTGCCCAACTTCGCTTTGTTACCAATTGTCGTATATGTCAGTGTGGCGAACTCCCTTCTTCCTAGATGTTTATCTTGACCTGGCTCTGGCACAGTACTGCAAGTTCGAGATCATAACATCTTCTCAGTAGCTTTCGACCACAGGTACTGTCACTGCACTCGCGCATCAAGATGCTCCGAAGCATGTGGAATGAGGTACTGAAGCTGAAAGCGAGACGGGGTAACATCATGATGAGACCCATTTCCAACCACCTGATTCAAGTACTTCTCCCATGGACGATCTGGTCCCAAACGCAAGGGGAAATGCTTCGGCTTCATTATTTCAAGAGTTTTCTTCAACACCTTGTGGGCAATCTGGACACTCAGGCAGCGGTGAGTCTTGAAGGGGGACGGCTGGTGCACTTCGACCGTTAGAAAAAGCGCAAGCTCGTCTACAACCAACGCATAATCAATCCTGGACCCTGCTCCAGTGGTGCAGGTAAGAGGAACTGGAGGCACCATCACTCGGGCTTGCAATGACTGGGGGAACCTCTCAACGCCATCGTCTCTTCCCGTATTTTTCCCTACCTAGGCTCTGCCTAGAAGGGTTCTTACTCGCTTGGCTTAAAGGGGCCGGGCAGTGCAAACCGCCCCGGGCGGTTCCCCCAGTCCCCTGGGAGCCAAGCGAAAGCAACAGCAAGCAAAGGTAAAAGCAAACGCGCGGTTCCCCCAGTTGCGCTCCCTGGGTGCCAAGCAAAAGCAAAAGCAAAGGCAAAAGTGAAGGCAAAAGCGAAGGCAAAGCAAAAGCATAGCATAGCATAGCATAGCATAGCATAGCATAGCATAGCATAGCATAGCATAGCATAACATAGCATAGCATATATGTAGATGTAGGTCTAGATGTAGATGTAGGTGTCGATGTAGATATAGGAGTGTGTGTATATATATATATATGTAGATTTAAAGAACTCCCCAGTGTCCCGCCCTCCTCTCCGTGCCTGCTGGCTTTTGCTGCTGTCTCGGCGACTTGCTGCCTGCTTCTGCTGCTGCTTCACTTACGACGATGTTGCTTTCCTAGAGGCTCCAACTCCTGGGTAGGGTCGCACTGGGATAATGTAATCGCCGACCAACATCCAGGGTGTGGCAACGGACCGCGCAAACTCAGCAATCCTCCGCATCTCATACATATTCTCCCCCGCCAATGGCCATCACAGCCTTCTGAGTCTTCTGCTCCAAAACATCCAACCTTCTCCAGCACCAGGGGCGAGAAAGGGTTGAACACACATCCCAGCACCCCCGCGTGCGTCCTGCCCCGCCAGCTGGAACCTGCCTGGAAGTGCGGCCGCCATCTCGTGGCAGCACACTGTCGCTTGGCAGCGGGGACCGCGGGTGCCTTTAGACGATGCTCGCAAAAGATAAATGCGTCTGCATGCTGTCGAATCTCAGGAAGCAAAATCCTCGGCAACAGCTGACTACGAGGTGATCTTGCGAACCATGAGAGAGACTCTTCCTGCTCCTCTCTTGGGGTCAATCTGGGCCTGACTGGCAGCGCGACACGTGTTACCCGCACTGCGGTGCCACTGGCATCGTGGCAGCTGCAGCCTTAAGCACTTCCTGGAACTTCGACTCGAAACCGCCTCTGGCCACACGCACACGCTTGACCGTCTTGGCCTTAGCCTTGGCCAGCATGAGTTTTTCCAGTTGCTCATGCTTCTGAGGTGTGAGTATGGCCTCACATCCACATGTTCGAAGTTTCCGAAGCTCATCAGGCTTCTCTCCCGCTTCGCTGCCACGATCACTGCCGTCATCACTAGCACCGTCCTTACCTTTGTGGCTCGCAGCGTGCACGTGGCCTTGAACGCTTGCCGTAGGGGGCGCGGTAGCTGATGCTCATGGCACCACTTGCCGAGCTCCTCCTCCGACGTGCCGGGGAAGTCGGGAGGGTCCACCTGCGTGAAGTCGCCGGCCCCACCAGGCTGAGGACCAGCGGGGCCAACTGCGCGCCCGGCGCCATCACGGAGCTGCACTGCCAGCTGCAGGAGGCGGCCGAGGAGGCGGGCCCGCAGCCTCGGGCGCCGCCTGGCGAGCCGCCCGGGGCGATGCAGGGGGCGCAGCCTGCCGCGCCGCTCGGGCGCGGGTCTCCTCCTCATTGGCCTTGCGGATCTCCTTGCTGGCCTCGATCCACGCCTCGGTCGAGAAGGCCTGCAGGGCTCGGGCTCGATCCGTTTCCAGTCGATTGTTTTCACTTTCTTCCAGTGCCGTCGTGGCCGCGAACAGCGCGTCCGTAGCCTCATCAAGTTGTACACGTATCTTTTGCATCTTCGCTTTCCTCTACACCACCTCCTGCAAGCAAAGTCGTACCTGGCTAGATGCATCCTCCACTCGATTTGCAAGCTTTGTCTTCTCGGTGTTCTCAGCGGGCTCCCACTGAACAGCAGACAGTATGGGCGCGGGCTCTCGGAGGAGCATGAGCTCGCTGAGGTTTTCCTGTAACGCAGGACGATAGGCCAACACCTTGGCTGTTGCTTCTCGAGCTTCATTGGGGGCTCCATCCTGATCCTGTTCGCACATCTCATCAAACTTCCAGGCTTTACGCTCGCATGCCACCGCTCTTGACTTGTAGGCGCCACCGCACTTTGAGCACTTTGAGCACTTTGTGTGCCCTCTGCTCTTGTACTCCCAATGTCCGCAAGACTCGCACTCGTCGTAGGATTGAGCACGCTTGCTCCGCCAGGTAGACGTAGGACGATCCCCTTCATCTGCTGGCTGTAAGACCCATGTGCCGTGCTTACCCCCCACTTGGAGCCTGGGCGGCGGCCGCGATTGCCCCGTCAAGGAGCACCACCACCACCATCACCACCACCACCACCACCACCACCACCACCACCACCACCACCACCACCGCCACCACCACCACCACCACCACCACCACCACCACCACCACCACCACCACCACCACCACCACCACCACCACCACCACCACCACCACCACCACCACCACCACCACCACCACCACCACCACCTTCGCGACCAGCCGCCAGTGGACACTGGTGGGCGTTCGGGACGGCAGGAGTGAAACATGTCTCCGTTTACCCACTGCCCCGAACGCCTGGTGCGGAGATCAAGAGAGACTCTGCCAGACTTTAAGAAGTCTTGCCTACCGCGGACTAGCGGAATCCACTTTTTCCCTGAGGAATCATCGCCTTGAGCCAAAATGGCTACGGGGAGGAGGAGGAGGGGAGGAGAAGGAGGAGGATGATGTAGAGGAGGAGGAGGAGGAGGAGGAGGAGGTGTTAACATACAAGCGTGCGTGTGACAGGGGAGGAATAGCAACCCTGCTGCCTTTGGCTCAAGTGTTCAACGGCCGAAGCTACATAGACCTGCTTTGCCGTTCGGGAGTATAAAGGTGACCTATCGTTATCATTATTGCCAGGCTCCCGTGCAGAACCCTCCTCGGGGTTTTGCATGGTAGCGGAGCGCGGTTGCCATGGCGGCGGCAGCGGCAGCTGCGGCCAGACCTGGGCAGGGCGACCCGCCAGTTAATCTCAATGTGCCGGCAGACAGAGATGCATGGGTCAACATGGACCCGGATCGCTTCAACGATCTGTGCGAACAAGCATACCTGAACGGAGACTTCAGTCACGTTCAGACGGCGCTACTCGCGAACCATTTCGGACTCGCAACGTTCATTAACGAGCGAGTGACACAGGATCGAAGGGAGGTATCGAACGCCGAAGCGTTCCAAATGTTACAGAGTGCCCACAAGACCAACAGCATGCTGTTAGCGATCGCAAAGAGAAACGCCGCACTCGAAAGGGATGCCCGCAGGTTGGTGGAAAGAGTCACCGAGTTGGAGACCAACAGTGAAGTACAAGAAAAGTTGATCGAAAGGTTTGGTCAGATCTCGGAAGCGATTAAAGGAGGAAGCGGAAGCAAGCACGGGAGCAGTAAACCGATAAACGGATATAAAGCATTACAGGCGCTAAAGAACTTCAGTGGGGAAAGAGCAAAGTTCAGAGACTGGAGCGACAAGTTCTTGAACGCACTAGCCTAAGTGAAGCCGAGTTACCGACCGGCACTGAAAATGCTAAACAAGAAGCTGGAGACGCTTGACGGAGTCGTACCAGAGGAGGACGATGATGATATCATACGCATAATGAACGGCCGATTAACTGCAAGTGAGTACCTGAAGGCGAATCAAGCTAAACAGGCCGAGGACGACAACAAAGGCGAATATGAGTTCACCGAGGGAGACAAAACTCAGATGGAGGAAGACTTATGGTACATTCTGAACGAGAAGCTTGAAGGTGCGGAAGCCAGAGGAAAATTAAAGGGACTGATGGATGGAGATGGAATCATGGCTTGGCAAAAAGGTTTACAAATGGTACTCGGCGGTAACCGGAGCGACCTTATCATCAAAGATGACGCATGCCATGAATCCTGAGCCGCCCAAGAAGATCACTGACACCGTTACCCGACTTGAGGAATGGAGCGCATTGGCAGAAAATCTTGAGAAATATGGTAAAGATTACTCGCTGCCTCTTCCTTTTAAAGTCACCGCACTCAGGGCCATCATGGTGCACGCGAATGACTGGTTCGACGAATGGCAGCAGGCATGTTGGCGAACGCCCGACGCGCTTAACATTGACTCATTTCAGAAATTGTATTCAAAGTGCGAAGACTGGGCGCGTAAAAAGAAACTTGACTCAGATACGAAAATAAGGATGCAATGGACATTGGGAATATCAACGAGATGAGTCAAGGATCCGAAAATGTTTGGGGCCAAACAGGATGGGTTGACGAAGATGGAAACTGGTGGTCAGAAGATGGATCGTGGAATTACGGGTCCTGGGCCAATGAGAGTGACGGCGGAGAATACGAAGAAATTGACGCCGTAAACAAAGGCAAAGGTAAAGGAGCGGGCCCCAGGTGTTACAATTGTGGAGGCATGGGCCATTTAGCCAGAAACTGCACAAGACCTAAACAGTTCACCAAAGGAGGTAAAGGTGGCAAGGGCGGAAAAGGCAAAGGTTACCGAGCCACTTGCGGATCCTATGTGAAAGGTAAGATCGGAGGCAAACAGGGCGGTAAAGGAAGCAGCTCGTGGGGTGGAAGCTACGGAGGCCAAGGGAAGTTCACCCCGCACAGCGAGCGTGAGTGTTACAAGTGTGGCGGAAAAGGGCATATCGCCATTAACTGTCCGGGCCCCATGAAGACCGCCAACGAAGTTGAGCAAGAGAAACCTGCAGTGAACACTGAGAGTGAACAAACCACCTCGTTCGGCCAACCGCAGCATGTTCTCAGCGTTGAGATGAGGGAAGCAATGAACGTGCCGCTAGACCAGCCCGCAATCGAGGAGGTTAACGAGAAATGGGACCTGCCCTATTACGCCAGAAAGAAAACGGCACGTAACAACGCGATGAATTTGAACAGAATTTATCAGGAACACCAGTGTGACGGGGACTGTAATCATACTAGTCAATGGGACCAGAGAATAAGTAAAAGCGTAAGGCAGGAAAAAAGTTGGCTGGAGAAGTGCAAGGAAATTTGGCTAATTGAGATGCGGGGCTGTGATCCAGAGATTAACGCGGTGCCACCACCAAGTGCAACGCATGAGACGATCGTGGTTACCGTGGACTCCGGCGCATACAACACAGTGGGACCCCCCAAAGTTGGCACTCATTTCCCTATTGAGCATAATGACGCGTCAAAGCAGGGACGACGCTACAGTGCAGCAAATGGGACCACGATAAAGAATTATGGTCAACGAGTGATCACAGGTAAAAATGAGCATGGGAACGCCGTCAGTATGCCGATCCAGGTAGCAGAGGTCAACAAAGTCCTAGGATCTGTCAGAGAGATGGTAAACGCTGGAAATAGAGTGGTGTTCGACAAGGATCCTAACGGGAGATCCCTGAGCCGCATCATGAACAAGGCGACCGGTAAGTCCACAACCATTCATGAGAAGAATGGCACGTTCCAGTTCAACATCACGGTGCCGAAGGGACCAGCGGAGGCCGTCAATCCCAGGAGTGAAGTAAGCGTAGCTGAGGGTTTTCCGCGGCCGGGAACCCTGGAGGCGGATCTGTTCTACTAAGCCCCCCATCACCCGTAGGACCAAGCGAAAACTTAAACGTCTTTAATACCGAAGGAGACGAAGGGAGTGAAAGTGGGGGCAACGAGAGTGAGTTAAGTGATGTGGAAGATGTATTTGTGAGTGATGAAGCGGAGTTACCAAAGAAAGTTTACTGTGACATGAGGCCCTCAAAGGAGGAAGTTGAAACGCATAACACGACGCATTTGCCTTGCCGAAGCTGGTGCCCACATTGCGTTAGAGGGAAAGCGCGCAGGCGCAATCACCGTAGACGCAAAAGAGAGGGGAACGGAAACGTGCCAGTGATTTCAATGGACTACATGTGGCTTAAAGGAAGAAAGGATGAAGGTGAAAGCACCAGCAATGGCAATCCAATTTTGGTCATGCATTGCAGAGAGACCAAATTAACTTGGAGCAGAGTGTTGATGAAAAAGGGAGTGGACTCGTACTCGGTAAAAGTGGGATGTGACATGATAAGTTTTACCGGATACAAGAAGGTGATATTCAAAGGTGATGGGGAAGCGGCAATCACGGCACTGGCCAATAGGATTAAAGCTTCGTGTGATCTTGACATGGGAGTTGAAGTTAGCCCAGTAGGCGACTCGAAGGCCAACGGCGAAATTAAGAGAGCCGTTAGGACAGTGCAGGGTCAGGTCAGAACGTTAAAGAGCGCCTTAGATGCCAATTGTAAGACTGAGTTTGGTGAAAGCCATCAGATAATACCTTGGCTGGTGAGCTACGCGTCCTCTTTGATTAACAAGTTCACAATAGACACGGATGGGAAGACGGCCCATGAGAGGTGCAGGGGAAGAAAGCTTAACAAGCAAATTCCTGAGTTTGGTGAGTGTGTCATGTATTTGAAGACACCTGCACACAAAGGCCGCGAGAAGCTCGAAATGAGATGGGAAAGTGGAGTGTTTCTAGGCATAAACGAGAAAAGTCAAGAGCTAATTATTGGGACGCCCAATGGTGCAATTAAGGCGCACGAGTTTAAAAGAAAAGGAAGTGATGCGGAAAGGTGGAACATTGCCGAGATCACCGAAATAAAGGGGTTACCTTGGCAGCCTGACCCGAATACGGCGGGAATGGAATTACAGTCTAGGATCATGGTGCCCGTGGATCTACCAGAGCAAGAGTTAACTGCGCCTGAGACGAAGCCGCTCATTGCACGAGGGATTGCAGTTAAAAAGCACGAATACTTGAAAATGGGACCGACACCAGGGTGTTACGGATGTAAATGCCTCGTGAGGGGAGACAAAGAACACAAACCGCATAACGCTGATTGCAGGGCTCGAGTCATTGAACGGTTAAAGAAACAAGAGAGCCCGAACATCCAGGCAAGGCTAGCATCTGCGCAGTTAAGGCTTGAGAGTAAAAGTCGTGCACCAGAAAATCGTGAACAAGAATCAGAAAGTCAAGCGAAGAAACTGAGGATCAATGTACCACCTCCGCCGAGCGCCAAAGTTGAGGAACCTAGGGACGAGTGGGTAATAAAAGGAAACAAAGTTATATGCCAGCACCGACGACCGAGGAAAGAGTTAGCCTTCCCCACCGACGGTGGGTGTCCAGTAAATTGGGACAAACTTAAGCCCAAAAGATATACCCATGCGATCATGATTGTCGGCGGCAAGATACATGAACACGAAGATGCTTGGTATGGTGAAGATGGAGACGATCAAACATGGGCTATGGGAAACCCCTTTAATGGTTACTGGACCGGATGGACCGAGTTCGAAGTGGAAGATGAAGAGATGAAAGATCCCCCGAGTAAACCCATTAAACGAAAAGCAGAGGACGATCATGACGAAGAATACCAACAGGCAACTCAGCATCGTCAACTTGACATGGAACAAGATGAAGAAATGTCAGAGGTAAACGACATCAGATTGGGACTCAACATGATGGGATTTGACTCTGAACTGGTTGAGTGGTTGACGAGTGGGGAATTGAACATCGTACGTCAATTAAACGAAGTAAGGAGAGCCACCAGGCTCTATGGGGCATGCCAACACGAGACTCAGGCGCACGTGACTGAGGCGTATTCGCCGGTGAGAGTTACTGGAATGGCAGAAAAAATGGGCTTGATACCGGGATTAGCAATGGACTTAACGACGCGAGACCAACATGGTAACCCATGGGATTTTAATGTGCCAGCCATGCGTGTGAAAGCAAAAAAGATGGTCAAATCCAAAGCAGCTATGTTACTGGTGGTGAGCCCCATGTGCGCAGCCTTCAGCAGACTCCAAACGTTCAACTTTAAAAGATCAGGTGCTGACCGTGTGAAACAGATGTTGGATTAAGGGATCAAGCATTTGACGTTTGCGATGGAGCTTTGCGAAATTCAACGGCGAAATGGGTTATACTTTCTGTTTGAGCACCCTGCAGGAGCAACCAGCTGGGGCACTTCAACGGTGCAACGGTTGCTCAGAAACAAGGATGTCAAAGTATACGATGGAGACTTGTGCTGTTATGACTTAAAGCAGATGGTCAAAGGCGAAGAGATGTTCATTAAGAAACCGACCAAGTGCATGACAAACAGTTCAGCCATAGGCCATGAATTAAGTTGGAAATTTAAAGGGCAGCATCGACACATGGAGTTAACTGGTGGCGGTAGGACGCGCAGATCAGAGGTCTACCCAGATAAACTGTGCCGGGCGATACTGAATGGACTTGTAAAACAAATGAAGATCGACGGTCGTCAAGGAGGTACATTTAAAGAAGAAGAAGAAGCAGCGAACATGGAAGTCGACGAAGAAGAACAAAGTGAGGCGCAGATAAGCGATATTAACTGGGCATGTGAACATGAGAACGAAGATAGGAAGCACAAGCACCAGTTAACGTGGACGAGGAGAGATTATGGAACACAAAGATTAATGCTGCCGGGGCCGAGTGGACCACAATGGAGTTCATGCATTAGGAGAATTACCGCTGACATAGACGCCGGGAAGATTATCGAGGACAGGCCTGTGAACGAGATCACAGGAAAAGAGAGAAGAAGAATGTTTAAGAAGGGACCAGTTGACACTTCCACCACCTTTACGTATGAAGCTGTCGGCGAAATTGCTCCACACAGGTGGAAGTGCTGTGCATGTGAGCATGAGGGGTGGCTCAAGACGCCTAGCGCATGTGCGGCGTGCGAAAGAACTGGTACAGTTAACCCTCTCCCAATGAACATGATCAACGTTGTCCACAAAGAAAATGGAGAGATCACTCAAGCTTGGGATGATGTCACAGGAAACGAGCTCGACCCTAAATTGACTGTAAAAGCACGCCAAGAAGGAATGGAACAATTCAGAAAACACAAAGTTTACGAGAAAGTGAAGGAGGAAATGTGCTGGCAAATCACGGGGAAGGCGCCCATCGGAACCAGATGGATAGACATCGACAAAGGAGATGAGTTAAGCCCAGACCACAGATCAAGGCTGGTAGCCCAGCAGGTTAAATACAATTCCAAAGAAAAGAACATATTCGCAGCTACACCTCCACTGGAGGCACAAAAACTGCTTTTCTCAATGGCAGTTGCCGAGGGAGTTGGATTCGCGAACGGTGAGCGTGAGAAAGGATTAAAGTTAGCATTCGTTGACATCAAACGAGCTTATTTTTACGCTCCAGCAAAGAAAGACATATTTATCAGGTTACCAGACGAAGACTATGAACCAGGTATGTGCGGAAAACTGTTAAAATCAATGTACGGAACCAGAGACGCTGCGAGCAACTGGGAAGACTGTTACATGGACTTTGCTAACGAGGCTGGGTTCAAGAGCGGAATTGCGTCACCATGCGTGTTCAAGCATGAGAGTCGAGCGTTATGGTTAACAGTTCATGGAGATGATTTCACGCTGTTAGGAGGTGATCATGATCTCGACTGGGTTGAACATACAATTAAGGAGGAGTTTGAAGTGAAGGTGAGAGGGCGACTTGGACCAGGGAAGGAGGACATGAAGGCGATCAGAATTCTTAACAGGATTGTGGAATGAACGAAGGAAGGATTGAGGTATGAGGCAGATCAAAGGCATGCAGAGATAATTGTGAAAGAGCTTGAGCTAGAAGGAGTAAAAGTGAGGACTGAAGTGCCAGGTGAGCGAATTCCAGTTGAAGAGGGAGATGAGGTAGAACTTTCGCCCAACATGACTAAAATATATCAAGCGTTGACGGCCAGAACAAATTACTTAGCTCAGGACAGGTCTGACATACAGTATTCTGTAAAGGAACTTGCTAGGGCCATGTCAAAGCCAACGATGAGTTCTTGGAAGAGTTTAGTCAAGTTAGGAAAGTATTTGAAGTACCACAGCAGAAGCAGCTATGTGTATCAATATCAGGAGCAGCCCCAAGAATTAACTATTTGGACCGACACGGATTACGCAGGGTGTAAGCGAACGAGGGAGTCTACGAGTGGAGGAGTAGTAATGTGGGGTAAACATCTTATAAAATCTTGGAGCACGACTCGGAGTGTCATCGCATTATCGTCAGGTGAAGCAGAGTATTATGGACTTGTGAAAGGAGGATCAGTGGGTTTAGGACTTCAGGCAGTATTAAGAGACTTTAACTTGGAAGTTGAGATTACAATGAAGAGCGACGCCACGGCTGCGATTGCCATTGCGAGCAGACGAGGCTTGGGGAAAGTGAGACATATCGAGGTGTGTCAATTGTGGTTACAGCAGAAAGTTAAGGAGGGAGTGATTCGCATAGTGAACGTAGGGACACACGAGAATGCAGCAGATGCGTTGACCAAGTATGTCAGTCGTGAAAGCATGAGCACGCATCTACGAAACACGAATCAATGTGCATTAACAGGTAGGCATGAGCTTGCGCCAGCTACCGAATGTTGATGTTCGCAGCTCATTTCTGTCAAGCAAGCTGCCGCTATTGAAGGCCTTCTCCACCCATTACCTCTTACTCTTGGGCGTGAACGAAGGCATGGCGGCCCCCCAGGTCAACCTCACCATTAACGGCTCCATGGTCGACCAGAGCCCGGCTGGAGATGGACCGGTTACGCGTGAGAACCTCAACCGCCGTGTTGACGACATGGTGCACGTTGCCCACGCGTTTACCGTAACCCTCACTAACATTGCGATCAACTTTCACGGAGCCTACGACAAACACGTTGACGAGGTGCAAAGGGCCGCGGATGACATGGCGAAGAGGATCGAGGAATTAACGCGGCAGAACGAGGCGCGGATCCAGGACAGTGACGACGTCAACGAGAATCTCCCAAGAGCGCAGGCGGAGATTAACGCTCTGATGGCGACGATTACGGACCTGAACATTCAGAATCGTGACTCGGGAGTTAACGCGGAGGAGAATGCAACCAAGTATAGGCGCATCAACGACAACATTGGTTACCTCTTGAACACCGCCAAGCGCCTTGCCGAGAACATCGCGCCCCTGCAGGACTTCGAGGGTAAACGTGATGCGGCATTGCGCATGTTGGTGGGAGTGACCGAGAGGCTCGAAGGATTACAGAGGTTCTTGCATGACCCGATCAACTCCCCGGTTACCAACATCCCGCAGGTTCCTCCGCCCTTACCCGAGCAGCCCCCAACGGCAGTGGCCGCCAAGGAGCCTCCCACTGCAGTCAACGCGGCGGCCGAGGCCAGCAAGCCTCTAGCCCGAGCTGCTGCGGCATCGGGTGCACCCCCGGCTCAGGGCTTTACCGGCACCGCACCCAAGACCGGAGGGTTCGGTCGATCCGTGTCGCCGAATAAGATCCCGCAGTCAACGTCTCCTCAACCTGTCTACAAGAAAACGGGAACTGGAGGAGTTATTGCAGCTGGGAATGAAGATGGATGAAGATCGTGCGCAGGGCAGTCAACGTGACGAAGTACCAAAAGGTCCTGCCCCGGTGGTGAACGTGAGGGCGCCCAAGCCGCCTCCTCCAGGCCTTGGCGAGTCAGGTGCATCGAGCAGTGTTAGCGGCATGAATCCCCCGCCTCCGGTGCCCAAGAAGTTATCGACCCAGCACGTTCCTCCACCGCAGCCTCAAGCTGTTAACCGTACGGACGAGCAGCTTGCGGCATACTCGCGGAACGTTGCCAGGGGCATGTGCCGCCCACTGTACCACGTCAACGGCCGCATGCCCATGGTGAACGACAGGAGCGAGGACCACGACGTCAACTACAAGGTGGAGTCCGACCCCAGGGAAGTAGTCGCGTTAACGATGAAGACGCGCGACAACTGGCGCAGGTTCGAAGGCAACTTCGTCGGACATGTGGCTAAAGAGGGGTTAACGACTCCAGGTGGTCGGTCTATTCAGGGCAACGCGGGGCGGGAGCTTAACGACTACGATGAGGTGTTCGTCGACATTTACGGGCAGCACGCTTACGGCTTCCTCGGTTACTCAGTGTTGAAAGGCCCGTGCAGCTGGAGATCTCAGTTGACGGAGAAGGAGCTGGCCAAGCACGACGAGTGGGTTGACGCGGTCGGGCACGTACAATCCCTGTTCGACGACGAGTACGTGCCGCCGGTCCACGTTAACGATCTCCACCCAGTGTGGTTCGACGTTCACAGCTGCCCAGATACACAGGTCTACGTCAACAAAGCACCAGAAATGAACGAGAAGCAGCTTAACGGCCTTCTGCTAACGTGGGCCGGGATGCTGCCCCACGGCAACCCCGCCGTGGTCTCCGTTAAGCACCTGGTGGAAGACACTTACGGACCGCACGGTTACATCTCAACTGGGGTTACCGTGATCAGGTTTGCGACGCACGACCTTGCCAAGCTCTATTGCCGTTACATGAACGGGCTCCAGGTGTATCACCGCAACTACTTCATCGAGGATCTCGAGGTCAGGAGCACCGAGGAGTTAAAGGGCAGCATCAACAAGCCTCCGGTTTACTGGCACCAGACCATCCTAGACGTCGCTCTTAACGATCAGGGGTCCATGAGGGCACTTTACCGTGACAACTGGCCTGCTGATCACATCACCGAGCGTCAAAGTGACCACCGCGAGAAGCTCTGTTGGTTTGGATGGTTGCCGTGCGACGACTTCCCCAACTGGCTTACCGACCCGGCCTGGACTGTGAACCCGTTTACCGGAGTTGCGGTCGAAGAGCACCTCCGCAACAATCCAGGTGGTAAACCTCTGCTGAAGGCTCCCCACGCCAGTTAGTGGAGGGCCATCGGCACTTACCACAACATTGTTGACGGGTCCACCAAGAGCTTTGACGAGGGGTGCTGGCTGGACGACGAGGAGCGCATTAACGCGTACCTGGACACCGACTATTACAGCCCGACGCAGGCTCTTAACAGGGTGTCGTCCTATACGGCGGCCAGCGTGGGGCACCGTGGTTTACCGAAGTCCAGGGGCGCGCGTGCTCCGTCAGTGAGGCGCCCGCGCCGCTCGTAAACGGTGACAGGTGACCGGCATGCTTTTCTTTTACGCTCTTTTTCATCTCCCCTCTCAACCAGGCTTAACAATAGCGTTGCGGTAGACCATTGAGCTGAATCTATTTGCATGTGCATCTTTTATAGTTACCGCAGGTATTGGCGCATAAAAAGCGAAAGCAATCAAAACCATATAAATGCTAGCCTGCCGTGTGAACTTTGGATGCTATTTTTAAACTCGTAACTGATTGAATGTTTACTTGAGCTCACGTTGCATGTCTGAGAGACGTGGTGCTCGTGAACGTTGTTACGAGATATTTCGAATTCGGTAACATAACGATGTCCATACAGCCTGTTGCTTGATTTAACTTGTTTTTGCGTTTATAGGCACCTCCCCGTCAGCCAATGCGGACTGGCGTCCGAGGGGGGGTGTCAACATGCAAGCGTGCGTGTGACAGGGGAGGAATAGCAACCCTGCTGCCTTTGGCTCAAGTGTTTAACGGCCGAAGCTACATAGACCTGCTCTGCCGTTCGGGAGTATAAAGGTGACCTATCGTTATCATTATTGCCAGGCTCCCGTGCAGAACCCTCCTCGGGGTTTTGCAGGAGGAGGAGGAGGAGGAGGAGGAGGAGGTGGAGGAGGAGGAGGAGGACGAGGACGAGGACGAGGAGGAGGAGGAGGAGGCGGAGGAGGAGGAGGAGGAGGTGGAGGTGGAAAAGGAGGAGGCGGAGGAGGAGGAGGAGGAGGAGGAGGAGGAGGAGGAGGAGGAGGAGGAGGAGGAGGACGCGCTGCCGCTGCTCGCCGCCTTCCTCGCGGTTCCGCCGAAGTTCTGCTGGTGTGGGCGTGCGTGCAATTTGGTGCGTTGCTCGACCTGGCCTCAGATCAGAAGGAGGGGTCCGTCGCCGTCGCCGCCGTGTCTCTCCCCGGGGGGGGTGCGGGGCAGCCCCACCCTCTCACGTCGCGGCGGAGGTTCGGCGCTGGCAAGGAGGCCCGGTACGCCCGGGAGGCGCCCCTGGGGGGGGGGGCACGCGCCGCAAGCGCGTCCGCCCCAGGCCTCCGCTTCGTCGTCGAGTCGTCGCCGCCCCCTTCGCCGTTGCCGACGTCGCGCCGCCGCCGTCGTCGTCGGCGCGTCTCTCTCCGTCGGTCGTCGTTGACGTCGTCGCGCTGGCGTCGTGCTCCTTCCCATTCTCAACGTATCCAGGTGCCTGCGGCAGATCCGTCACAGTGCCAGCGAAGAAGTCCGTGAGGCGACCCTTCGAGCACCGCCCAGAAGGCAGTCACGTGTGAGCCGTCCTGGGCGATACTGATAGTGGGTCTGTTGGGGCCGTCGGGGCCGTATCGCACCGCATCGGTGATACACTGCAGGTGCGTCGGCGATGTGGTGTCGCTTGGCAATGCCGTTTCCAGCCTTTTTTCGCCAGTGCATCGGCGATGCTCCACCTTTGGAGCGTGTGCCTACGCCCGTTTCTTCAATTACGATTCCCAGAAAGCACCTCAGGGGCGCAGGTGGCCGCCGACTCCTTTCCGTTGGGCGGAACAGGTGACCACCTCCGCTGCTTCCCTGAGGGGCGGGCGTGGTCAGAACTTTATCTCCTACCCCTTTCCTTCTCTCTCCCCTCTTGTCTTCCCCGCTTCGTGCCGCTCGCAGGTGTCCCTCGTGGGGAATAAATTCGAGGCGGAGTTTGCGAAAAAGGTCATAGAGGCGCGCCCTGAGCGTTGGGACCCGCCCGGCGCAGACGGAGCGGAAGGAGGCGGAGGACGGAGGAGGAGCGGCTTCAGCGCTGTGGCGAAGAGCTAGACGACGGACTGCCGCTCGAGGAAGATATTCGGCACCCTGTTGCAGCCTGAGGCTCTTCCGTGCCGTGGCGAAGAGCTAGACGACAGAGTGCCGTTCGAAGAAGAGCTTCGGCACTCTTTGGGGTGCCCTTCTGTGCCCACGTGGCGAAGAGGGTGAAGGGCGAGGGGCGCGATCGCGGGCAACGGCGCCAGCGCGGGCGCTGGCACCAGCACTGGCACCCGTATCAGCGCTGGGACCACCGTGGGCAGCACCACCAGCACAGACACAATCAGCAGAACCGCCTCTGCCGCCAGTGACCCGAGCAGGCACAGGGGCATGAGCAGCAGCAGCGTCAGCAGCGGCGGCTATCACGAACGCGAGCGGGAGCAGGACGAGGGTGAGGATGTTGAGGCTGACTATGAGTTTGAAACTATGACGTTGGAGGAGATTGACGACGACGACGACGATGATGATGATGATGATGATGATGATGCTGATGCTGACGATGATGGTGATGATGTGTGAGTGATGCCGCTGACGACGACGGCGGCGACGACTACTACTCTTACTACTAGTGCTACTATTGCTACTAGTGCTACTACTGCTACTACTACTACTACGACTACTACTGCTACTACTACTGTTACTTCCTACTACAACAACAACTACTACTACTGCTACTGCTACTGCTGTTGTTACTACTACTGCTACTTCTATTTTTCACTCACTACTACTACTACTACTGCTGCTACTACTACTACTACTACTACTTCCTTACTACTACTACTACTACTATTAATACTACTATTACTAGTACTGCTACTACTACTACTACTACTTCTACTGCCACTGCTACTGCTACTACTACTACTACTACTACTGCTATCACTACTACTACTCCTACCGCCACTACTACTACTGAAGCTACTACTGCTATTGCTACTACTGCTACTATCATTATCATCATTATGTCTATTATTATGTTTGCTACTATTCCTCCTCGTCCTCCTCTTATTCCTAAAGCTATTACCACCTATTACCTGATTCATACTACTACTACTACTACTACTACTACCACCATTACTGCTACTACTACTACCACTACTACTACTACTACTACTACTACTACTACTATTTCTAGTAGTACTACTACTACTACTACTACTACTACGACTATTATGTGCAGTTCGAGTATTACTGCTATCACGACTAGTATTAGGACTAGTAGTTTTGATCACTACGACTACTGCTACTACTGCTGCTACTACTGTTACTGCTACTACTACTACTACTACTACTATTCTAAATGTGACTAGTACCACTACTACATCTGTGACTACTACTACTGCTACTACTACTACAGCTCCTACTACAATCACTACTACTACTACTACTGCTACTACTATTTCTACTGCAGCTACTACTGCTAACTACTACCATTACAGCTTCTTTGACGATGAGGGTGATGACGATGGCGATGATGATGATGCTGTTGCTGATGATGATGATGTTGATGCTTCCGATGATTATGATCATGATGGTGGTTAGGATGATACTGATGCTGATGCTAATGATGATGCTGATGCTGATCATGATGATCGTGATGGTGAATGAGGAGGATGATGACGGTGTCGGTAGTGCTGGTGAATATGATTTTGCCAGCACCGGCGACAACGGTGAACGTATGACGACGACGACAGCGAGGGCATGACGACGACGACGACGGCACGACGACGGCGATGATGATGATGATGATGATGGTGATGATTAGATGATGGTAATAATGGTGATGAAGATGGTGATGACGACGACGATGCTGGTGATGATGATGAGGAGGAGGAGGAGGTGGATGACGATTATGATGATGATGCTTCTGGTCATGATGGTGATGATGACGACGGTGGCGATAGTGCTGGTGAATTCGGTGATGCCAGCACCAAGGACAACGGTACATGTGACGATGACGACGACGTCGACGACGACGATGATGATAATGTTGATGATGATGAGGATGATGATGCTGATGATGATGCTGAAGCTGCTGATGATGATGAGGATGATAATGATACTGATGATGATACTGCTGCTGCTGCTGATGATGGTGATGATGATCATCATGATGCTGATGCTGATGATGATAATGGCGATGAGGGGAGGATGCAGGGGAGGCATATGTGAATCATATCATGATGATACTTTGGGATTTGTTATGTGATCACGATGTGGATGATTCTGATGATGCTGATGATGATGTTGATGATCATGATGCTGATGATGTTGGTAGTGGTGGTGGTGGATCAGGATGAGGATGATCATGAGGATGGGGATGGTGATGATGATGCTGATGATGATGCTGATGATGATGATAAGGATGATGATGCTGATGCTGATTATGATGCTGACGATGCTGCTGCTGCTGATGATGATGATGATGAGGACGAGGATGATGCTGATGATGATGCTCATGATGCTGACGATGATGATGCTGATGATGATGTTGATGATGATGATGATGATGATGATGAGGATGATGTGGAGGAGGAGGAGGAGGAGGAGGAGGAATAGTAGGAAGAGGAGGAGGAGAAGAAGAAGGAGGAGGAGGGAGGGAACAAGAAACTGACCAGGCGCATCTCGCAGATACTCTGCGGTGCATGTCCGCAGCAGCACTTCCGCTGTGCTCGTGGTGTTTGGAATCGGCTCCGTGAACTTGGAGCCAGCGTGGACCGACGGTTCCTCCCCTCTCACGCTCTCCGCCTGTCCACATTGGCTTCCTTTTAGTATCCCAGGCAGTCCTTTTATGGAAACGGGCCTGCGTGCTGGTCTGGCGGCTATGTTGTCGCCGTCGCCGCCCCGTCGCCGCCCCGTCGCCGCCTCGTCGCCGCCCGTCGTCTGTGCCTGATTGTCGGTCTGGCGGCTATGTCGTTGTGTCGCCGCCTAAATTGCTGAACGTTGATTGCAACACGTATATGGCACCGCGTATATTCCTATTCTTATATTTTTATTACCCAGACCCCCCCCCTAAACCAGACCCCCCCCCCAGGGACGCTCTGGACGCCCTTTCGGACGTCTCAGCGGCGCCATGGACGCCCTTGGAAAAGGTCCGCTGGCCCTTCCGGGCCTCCCAGGACGCCTTGCTGGGCCTTGCGAGCAGACTCAAGGCGATCAGAGGGGTTATCGGAGAGGCGCAAGAGAGACCCAAGATAGCACAAGAGCGCTCCAAGAGGAACCTCGACGGTCTGAAGGCAGCCCAAGAGGCCCCCGAGACGCCCCAAGAGGCTGTTAAGAGAGCCCCGAAGAAGCAAGCATCCAGAAACATTGCCCGATGGGCCCCCGATATCGCCCCAAGACGGCCCAAGAGATCTCCAGAGGGCTTGAAGACGGCCCAAGAAAGCCCCAAGACTGCCCCAGAGAGCCCCGAGACTGCCCGCAAGAAGCCCCAGATGCCCCCAGAAGGCTCCCAAGAGAGACCCACGAAAGCCATGGGAGACCCACAAGCAGGCCACTGGAGGCCTCCAAGAGGGCTCTACATGGCTTCACAAGAGCCTTGTAGGGCCCCAGCTCCCCAAGATGGCCCAAGAAGGCCCCAGGACGGCCCAAGAGGGCCCGAGGACGGCCCCAAAAAACACCAAACACGCCCAGACGGCGTTCTCCTAAGAAGTACATCGAGCTCACCCGACGATCTTGGTTCCACGCTTGAGGCTCGAGATGTAAGTTCTTCGATCGAGAGAGACAGGCAACGGATCTAGATTCGAAGTTCGACGATCGAAGATGTCCTGAGTGCCTGGAGGTCGCCAGGCATTCAGGAACCTACCAAACATCGATTTGTTCGGGGCTACTGCGAGTTCTTCGGCGTGTCCTGGGAACGCTCGTCACTTCCTCAAAGGACCTTCGCGTGCGAAAGAGCCATCATTCCTCCCCCACTCCTGCGAACAAGCGTGCAAGCGCATCGGGCGAACGCAGTGTCAGCAGGCACCAGAGATATCAGAAATGAGCCGGTCGCCCGTCCAGGCTTCGAGGCCCCCCCCCGCTGAAGCAAGCGATGCTTTATTGCTTTGCCAGGGAGGGTCTGGAACAAAGCGCATGGCGCGACGCGCCAATGCAGTTTTGTGTGTATATATCTATATGTTTATTTATTTATATATTTATTGATTTGTTCCCCACGTCCAAAGTGGGGTTCTTTTTCTCTAGACACCCTCCGCGCAGGAATCTCACCTCCCTCCCACACTCCGCCTCGCTCACGAATCTACGCCGTCATTGATCATCATCACCACCGGTCATCATCATCACCGCCACCATCATCATCATCATCATATTCAGTCACTTACCATCGGTCACCATCATCATCGGCCGTCGATCATCAATATCATCAGCCTCACCACCACCGCCTTCATCATCATATTCAGTCGCACATCGCACATTCTCTCTCATCACTTAGCACAATTTTCTTTGGAGACCCCGCGCATGAACAGACCACCACCACCTCCTCCTCCTCCCCCTCCTCCTCATCATCACTCGATCATTCGATCACTTCTCATCATCATTATCACCGTCATCATCACCACGCATCATCAGCACTCGCTCACTCATCATTTCGTCATCATTCACCCCCTAGCCTGAGTATGGAGGAAGTCTCGAGCAGGAGGCTGATCTGTGAGTGAAATGCGAAGAGGTCTCAGGCGGGAGGCCTTTCCTTATGCTGCCCGCACTTCATGTTGGTAAGCCGAGCGGGTCATCCTCGAACCTGTAACTGTCGTCACTTTTGGGCTCCTGAGGCCTGAATGTGGGGGAGGTATCAGGCGGGAGGCTCGTCTGTGAGTGAATTGCGAAGAAGTGTCAGGCGGGAGCCCTCGCCCTATGGGGCCCGCATTTCATGTTGGTAATCGAAGCGGGTCATCCTCGAACCTGTAAGTGTCGTCACTGTTGGGCTCCTGAAGCTTGAATATGAGAGGGGTATCAGTTGCGAGGAAGTCTCCGGCGGGAGCCCTCCCGTTATGTGGCCCGCAGTTCATGTTGGTAATCCGAGCGGGTCGTCCTCGAATTTGTAACTGTCGTCACTTTTGGGCTCCTGAGGCTTGAGTTTGGGGGAGGTATCGGGCCGGATGTTCGTCAATGAGTGAATTGCGAAGAAGTGTCAGGCGGGAACCCTCTCTTTATGGGGCTCGCGCTTCATGTTGGTAATCCGAGCGGGTCATCCTCGAACTTCTAGGTGTCACTTTTGGGCTCCTGAGGCCTGAGTATGGGGGATGTATCAGGCGGGAGCCTCGTCTGTGAGTGAATTGCTAGGAAGTCTTAGGCGGGAGCCCTCTCTTTATTGGGGCCCGCACTTCATGTTGGTAATCCGAGTGGGTCATCCTCAAACCTGTAACCGTCGTCACTTTTGGGCTGTTGAGGCTTGGATATGGGGGACCTATCAGGCGGGAGAGGCTAGTGTGTGAGTGACATGTTAGGAAGTCTCAGGCGGGAGCCGTTTCCGTATGGGGCCCGCACTTCCTGTTGGTAATCCGAGCGGGTCATCCTCGAACACGTAGCTGTCGTCACTTTTGGGCTCGTGAGGCCTGAATATGGGGGAGGTATCAGGCGGGAGGCTCGTTTATGAGTGAATTGCGAAAAAGTGTCCTGCGGGAACCCTCTCTCTATGGGGCCCGCATTTCATGTAGGTAATCCGAGCGGGTCATCCTCGAACCTGTAACTGTCGTCACTGTTGGGCTCCTGAGGCTTGAATATGAGAGGGGTATCAGTTGCGCAACAATCTCAGGCGGGAGCCCACCCGTTATGTGGCCCGCACTTTATGTTGGTAATCCGAGTGGGTCATCCTCGAACTTGTAACTGTCGTCACTTTGGGCTCCTCAAGCCTGAGTGTGGGGCAAGTATCAAGCGGGAGCCTCGTCTGTGAGTGAACTTTGACGAATGCTCAGGCGGGACCCCCCCCCTATGGGGCCCGCACCTTTCGTGCTTCATCCGGGTCGTCCTCTGGCGCGCGCTTCCGTTGGGTCGTCCTCGGGCGCGAATCTGCCGGGACGCACGTCGTGCGCTTCTTTTGGGTCGTGTTTTTCGCACGAGGAGAATGTTGAAGGAGGAGGAAGGAAAATGCAGGACGAGAAAACAAAACAGGAGGAGGATGAGGAGGAGGAGGAGGAGTAGGAGGAGGAAGCAGAGGACGAAAATGACGAGGAGGACACGCAGGAAAAAGGAGTGCCCTAGGAGGCCCCAGGATGTCCCGGGGGGCCCAGAAGGTTCCAGGAGGCCCCAAAAAGGCCCCAAGATTTCCCAGGAGGAGGCAGGAAACCTAAGGAGGAGGCAGGAGGAGGGGGAGGGGGAGGAAGAGGGGGGGAAACTAGAGACGAGGAGGAGGAGGAATAGGAGGAGGCGGAGGAGGGAAAAGGAGAAGAGGAATATTGAGAGGGGAGGCGGAGGAGGAGGAGGAGGAGGAGGAGGAGGAGGAGGAGGAGGAGGAGGAGGAGGAGGAAGAAAAGGAGGAGGAGGAGGAAAAGGAGGAGGAGGGAGGAGGAGGAGGAGGAAGCAGAGAAGGCGGTCAAGCTCAGCTACCAGAAATTGCACCCCATGAAGGACGAGGAGTTCACGTCTCTATGGGCGCCGTTGAAGAAAGGCGATTGCAAGATGACCATGAGGTTTCGGATTGCGCTATACCGTAGGTTCGCCCACAATCTCTGGGAGGAGTTGCTTGCGCAGAAGTCGCCCGACCTCGATAAGGTGATCTGCTCGTTGGTCGATGCAATTGTGTTGTGGCGTGAACCATCTCAGAAGCAGAAGCTGGTCAACGATTTCGACCCCCTTAAGCCCTCGATGATTGGCATCGGCGCTGGCGACAACGAGACGGCCCAGGTGTTCATGGAGTCCATGTTCGGCCAGAGCTTCCTGAGGATGATCGATCTGGGCGAGGCTGCAGACGCCATCATCAAGAACTTGTTCGAGGCGACTTTGCGTCGGTGGTCTATGACAGAGGATGCCGAGATAGGCGACGTATCTGCCACCGTCCACGTGGAGGCGATGAAGGTTCTCGGCGTCCTGCGTGATGGGCGCTGGCGTCGACGCGGGCACGAACTTCGAGGCCGTGCCCGAGGTCAATGAGTTTGAGGCGGAAGCGTGCGAGAGTGGCGGTCAAGCGGACACAAACACTCGGATAATTCTTGATGCTGCTCCGACCCCCAGCTTCCTTCCTCTCCCCCGAGGGTGGGGGGCGGAAGTGTGTGTGGGGGGGGTCTGGAGCATCAGGCAAGCCGGGTGTTTCTGTCCTAGCCGGTTGCGAGCGGCCCATGAACATCGTTGCGGTGGCTTGCGTGAAGAACAAGACCTGTGGGGCCATGATCACATCGAAGCTCCAGTCGAGCGAGCTCATGGTCGAGCGCGGCCAGAATATCAAGAGCGCACTCCTGGAGATGAAGGCGCTGCCCGAGGGCCCCGCTTCCGAGGCGGCAGAGGTGCTCGACAGGATCAGCACCGACGCGCCGTACTGGGAGTCCGTCCTGCCCAAGGGGGCTTCGAGCATCGTGAAGGCCGAGCCGAGGGGCCATGCCCTGAAGCGAGCGTGCGTGCTCATCGAGGTGGGCGCCGGTGGGGGGCCTACCTGTGGTCTGATAAGGGCCACTCGTGATCTCCGCTTGTCCGAGTACCTGCGCTCCGTGAAGAACGTGTCGAAACTGCTCCCTGGGGATCCAGGGTTTGCCAGGGTGTTGCTTTCGATTTCGAAGGACCTCGCTGAGATGGACTTGTCGTCGAAGTTCGAGATCCTGCGGGGCGCGGCGAATGGTTGGGTCTCCGACGCCGACTGCGCCGTGAAGTTGAAGGACGCCGTCAATGTCTGTGCGAAGAAGGACTCGCCCAAGGATGTCAGTGATGCGGTCGAGGGACTGCTGGTCAAGGTCTACGCGGCCAATAAGGAGCGCGGGGGATCTCAGGTTCATCCAGAGACGCGCGCTGAGGAGCCCCACCGCGCCACCGTCGTGGCGACCTGCGCCGAGAGGTTGGGGCAGGACAGGTTCGCCCACGCGGCAGAGGTGCTCCGATCGGCTTGGAGGCTCCAGGGTTTTGCGTCCAAGCTGGGCGCCGACGTCCAGAGCGAGAACGAGGACCTCGACGACGCGCTGCGGGAGGCGCACCGCGCTCTCCAGAAGACGTCGCAGGACATGAGTGTCATGGCATCGTGCTGGGACTCGCACGACCAGGTCGTGGAGAAGAAGCTGAAGGACAGCCGCGCGTCTGCCAAGGGGTCGACTCTGATGGCTGGCGCCTTCCTCCGCCAGCCGCGCTTGGACGCGGCCGCCGCCTCGGCCGAGGCCTTGCGCAATGGTGTCGAGGAGCGCCCGGCGGCCGAGGGGTGGGGGAAGGCCATGGGGGAGTGCGCGACGACCGACGAGCTCAAGCAAGAGTTCCCGAAAAGCTTAGTGGGGGCGCCCGTGCGCGCGTGGAAGAGCCCGGCCGACGACGCGCACAATTCGCTTGGCGACTCGCAGAAGAAGACGAAGGATGTCGACCTGGCGTCGATCGGAAAGGAGGTCCAGTTCGGTAACCAGGTGAAGGTCGCGGCCCGCGTGGCCTACGTCACGCGCGCGATGATGGCGAATGTTACCGATCAGAGCCTGCTGCGCAACCTCATGGAGATGGGGAAGAAGATGCGCGAGATCTAGACGACGCTGCGCGAGTGGGAGATCGCGCCAGACATGGTCAAGAGCCCGTGCCTCGTGAAGAGCTACACGAATGCTCTCTAGATGAGGCCGATCTAGATCAGCCCGAGCCCTAGCAAACGGCGCGCAGCAGCCGGCAGGCAGCCGCCAGCGAGCAGCGAGCGGCCAACGGCGCCAGCCAGCAAGCGGCAAGCAGCAAACAGCGCCAGCAGGACCAGCCGACGCGGGCAACGCCCGGCCAGTTTTCCCCGCCCCGTCCGAGAAGAGGGTGCAGGGGGATGAGGAGGGGTGAGAGGAGGGCGAATATAAGGAGGGAGGTGGAGGAGGAGGAGGAGGATGAGGATGAGGAGGAGGAGGAGGAGGAGGAGGGGGGGGAGGAGGAGGAGGAGGAGGCGCCCCGAAATGACCAGAGGCGGTGGGGGCTCGGGGCGCGCAGTGGGGCCCCCCCGCGCCAGTTTGGGGGCCTTGCCACGCGCGCGGCGAGGTCAGCGCGGGGCCGGCCGCTCGTGGGCGACGAGTGGCACTAGTGCGCAGTGAGATTGAATAAACAAGACAATGGGGCTGAGCCCAAGCGAGTTGGTCCAAGTGAGTTAGGTCCAAGTTCCAAGTGGGTTGGTGCAGGCGAATTGGGTCCAAGTGAGTTGAGTGTCTAATTTCAAGCGAAATGGTGAGCGGCGGAGTGTTCAACTGAGTGAGTCGGGTATAAGTGGGTTGGGCCCAAGTGAGTTGGGCCCGCGTTGCGCCCAAGTGGGGTGCTCCTGTGAATGGGCCAACGTTCTTCCTTTGTTGCAATGGCTTGCGCCGTTCCGCCGGCCCCCAGAAGGAGCGACAAGTTGCGACGATCGCGGAAGGCACCCAGTGGGCCAGGAGCCTCTTGGATGCATGTGAAGGCTCTTGGGGTGATCCTCGCCTCCCTCGCCTTCCCCCTGCCCTTGTTAGCCGTCTCCCCCCTTGAATTGCCTCTCCTCCCCCTCCTACTACTCTTCTGTCTTTCTACCTTGATATATCTGGAGGCCTTCGGCCAATCCCGCTACCGTGCCTGGGTTGTGGGTCGCAGTCCTCTAGGATGCATGTCAGGGTCTCTTGGGGTGCCTCTCGCGGGCCTCGTGGGTGCTGTTCTGAAGCCTTTGGGGGCCCTATTGGGGCTTCTTTGGGGCTTCCTGGGGCCTCTTGGGTCTCCTTCGGGCTTCCTGGGGGGTTCTAGGGGCCTCTTGGGTGCCTCGGGGGTGCACGCGGAGACCTTTCGGGGACATCTTTGGGGGGGGGGGGGGGATTCGAAATTTCAGTCATCGCTCCCCCCCTCTTGGGCCCTTCTTGGGCCCTCCCTGGGGCCCTCGTGTACCGTGATGGAGCCCTCTTGAAGCTCTCTTGGGCCCTTTCGGGCCGTCTTGGGGCGTAGTGGGGAGGCTTCTCGAGCCCTCTCGGAGCGGTGGAATCCCGAAGCGGCGATCATGCTAAACCAATTCAAACGCAGTGCTGGGGGGCGCGATCCGCGTCGAATAATCCCGCTCGGGCCGCTCTCGCGCGTTGGCCGCGCGCGCGTGTCGACTTCTTTGCAGAGCTTCACCGCCGACGCGAGGGCGCCGTTATCGTCGTCGGCGTGATCGGCATCGGCGCTTGCGCTGGCGGCGCCTTCGTCGTTGTCGACATCGATGCCCGCATCGCAACTATCATCGTCGTGTCTACTGTTGTCGATATGCCATGATACAGCGCCCGCCGAAGTCGCCGACTCGCACTGAAGTGCCCGCTGGGATGTGCCATGCGGTCAGCGCCGCCGCAGCTGCGTCGGTCGCGCCAAAGTAGCCAGCCGCTGGGTGCGCCCCCGCGTGCGCGGGCAGTCGAGGCAGTAGAGATGCGCCAGCCAGCGCCGAGCGCTCTTCGCAATCGCCGCCGCGCTGGGCTTGCAAAGCAAACGGGCGGGTGGGCGGGCGGGATGTTTGGAGTGGAGTGGGCAGCTTCAAGTTGAGCACTGGTGGATTGCACCAATAGTCTGCGCCGCATATGTTCTCCTTTCTATAGCGAGAATAGACTCGACCGCCCCTCCGAGGCCGAACTTCCCCGCGCCCCCTGGGAATGTGCAATGTACATGTGCTTCTGCCCCATCGTCCATCCTAAATGTGAATTCACGCCGCCCCAGGGGGGGGGCCAGATCTCTCGCCATCGTCTGCAAAACAAATATGCCCGCGCATTCGTTTATCGAAAGCCGCGTGTACCCCATGACCCCTCTGCAAACGCATGGCTACGCGCGCGCGTCGTCGTGCGTGCCGAAATTCATTAAAATCTTTCGGCTTCTGAAGGTCTTCGAAATCGAGTGTCCAAAACAAGTGTGAAACACAGGGTGTCGCATGCGTTTCAAGTCAATGTTTCAGTTCTATGCGCCCAAGCGGGCCTCGCGTGCGCATGTCCGGGCGCCCTTGCGCGCGTCCCGTCGCGAGGTTCGCCCGTCCGAGAAATGGGGCGACGTGCGCGCGCGCGTCGTCGCGAGCGCGTGCCGAAATCCGTTAGCAAAACTTCCGTTGCGCAAGGGATTTCGGAGCCGAGTGTCCAAACTACATGCAAACAGCACGCGGTTTCGCAGCGTCAGCTTTCAAAAAAGTGTGCGCTCGCGCTCTTGCGGGTTCTGAAGAAAGCCGCAGGTTTTCTGGTCTTGTCATGGGATTCTGCCAAACGGCCTCCTGGCGATGCACGCCGAAATCATTCGCGCGCCTTTGTGCGCGTGCCTGGGGGGGTGGGGGGGGTGGGTGGGTGGGGGGTGGGGGGGCGCGACCTGTGTCGAATGGCGCCATGCTGGCCACGCTCGCGCGTTGGCCGCGCGCTCGTGCCATCGCCCATCAAGAACCATCGGTTTCGTAGCAGTTTCAAATACACATGGTTTCGCACCATCAGTTTTCAAAATGGCGTGCGCTCGCGCTCTTGCTGATTCTTAAGAACTCCAAGGATTTCTTCATTTCCTTGACATTCTGCCAAGCGGGGGGCCTGTCGCGCCCCATGCTGACATCATTCGCGCGCCCTTGCGCGCGTGTTTGGGGGCGCGATCCGCGCCGAATAATACCATGCGGGCCGCTCTCGCGCGTTGGCCGCGCGCGCGTGTCGAACTCTTTCCAAAACCTGAGCCGCCGACGCGAGGGCGCCGTTATCGTCGTCGGCGTGATCAGCATCGGCGCCCGCGCTGGCCGCGCAGTTTTTTTGTTAACTTCGCCACCGGCATCGCCGTTTTCATCGTCGTGTCTACCGTGTTCGACGTTGCCATGATACAGCGCCCGACGAAGTCGCCGACTCGCAGTGGAATGCCCGCTCGGATGTGCCCGGCGGTCAGCGCCGCCGCGGCCGCGTCGGTCGCGCCAAGCCAGCTGTCCGATGCGCGCGCGTGCTTGGGTCGTCGCGGCCGCGGAGAGGCACCAGCCAACGCCGAGCGCTCATCGCAATCGCTACCGCGTGGGTTTCGCAAGCCAAGTTGCGGGTGGGTGGGTGGGATGTTTGCAAGAGCATGGGACGTGCCGGCTCGTTTGTTAAACGCAATTGCACCGCGTAGGCTGCGCCGCAAAAGCTGGGCCGATAGCCGGCGCCGCATATACTGCACCGCGTATAATATTTGCACCGCGTAGATCGCGCCACATATATTGCAAACCGTAGATCGCACCACAGTATATGGCACTGCGTAGATTGCATCGCGTCGATTGCACCGCATAGGTTCCGCACCACATTTATTCTTTTTCCTACAAAGAGAATAGACTCTACCCCCCCCTCGGCGTTATCGGCCCCCCTTTCGGGCATGTAAATCATATATGATTCTGACCGCATGTCCATCCTACTTCGAATTCGCACTATCCCCGGGGGGGCGGTATCGACCCCCCCTGCGGCTCCCTTGTAAAACAAACAATGCGCGGGGTTTTTTGTTCTAACAAAAGAC
>CAUYUJ010010680.1:402500-406045 GCA_963575745.1 Prorocentrum cordatum
ATGAGATGATGATGATGATGATGATGATGATGATGATGATCACCGCGTCTGAAAGGGGTCAGGAGCTCCTAGCTCGTACTGCCCCTCGGACCGAAGCGTTTCCCTTTGGCCCTGCGGCGGCAACGCTCGGTCACGTGCCCCTCGGCGCGCACTCGCAGGTTCGTCCGAGTGCCGAAAGCAATCAGTCGCCTCAGCCGAGGCAAGCGGATGACCGATCCCAGCATTCAGCCCGCACGGCAGCTAGCAGAGGCCACGCTGCTCGGTCAAGCGGGCTGGTACACAGCATTGCTGTACACCGCACCTGAGAAGCAACCAGGTCCAAGGCTCCAGGTCACTCCGTCTGACGCGGTCGCTCCTCACGCCTGCGGAGTTCGAACCAGAGCGTGGGCGAACCTACGCTCTCGGGTCACCCTCCACGTCGACAGACGTGCGGGCAGCTGTCGCGCACGGCGCGCCAGAAGCTACATTGAACGGACGGCGTGTTAGCACGCCGAAACGAAGGCTAGCGCTCCACTGCAACCCCCATCAGCACAGCAACCCGTCAATTCGGCTCCTGGCCACAGACGGGCTGGTTGCATTGCCACTGGTGCGGAACGCGATCCCGAATGAGGGCGAACCTTCACTCCTGGGTCAGCCTCCGAAGCTACCGCTCAGGGCAGAGCTGCACGGAAGGCGCGCATCGCGGCAGGGCAAGGGGCAGCCTGATGCTGCCAGTGAGGTGTAGCACAGACCACGGCCGTGCTGCTCATATGAAACTGGCGCTTTGCGCCAGACAGATTTAGCCAGGCAGTGCAAGCGCGCGTCGGGCGCAACGGCCGCAGGGCAACACCTCGCCACCAGCATCGCAACATTTCCCGAGGGCAAACCCCACTATGACAGTTGCAACGCCGTTGGCATCGGAGCCCGACCCTATGTGTAAACGTAAGCGAGCCTTCGCACATGGTTCAGCTTCCGCTAATGGGACAGAGCCTGGAGGCACCGAGCGTGCCACGACTGAGCGAAGCACAAGAGGCACGCAGCACAGGCGATTGAATATCAGCAAAGCAACTCGACCCAAGGCTCCTGGCCTCACACTCGGACTGGTTGCAGTGCCCATGGGTTCAGAGCCCGATCCCGTGCGTGGGTGAACCTGCGCACCTGGGTCAGCCTCCGCTGAAGCGTGCCACGCGAGAGAGGCAGCCGAAACTGCGGTAGATGGCAACGCCGAATACGGAACCATGCTGCTAGAAAGGAGAGAGAGAGAGAGAGAGAGAGAGAGAGAGAGAGAGAGAGAGAGAGAGAGAGAGAGAGAAAAAAAGAGAGAGAAAGAGAGAGAGAGAGAGAGAGACAAGAGAGAGAGAGAGAGAGAGAGAGAGAGAGAGAGAAAGACTGCCCGCAGCATCGCATCCCGTCCTTTGGCCCTGGCCTCTGCTGGACTGGTTGCGGTGCTGCTGGCATCGGAACCCGATCCCGTGCGTGGGCGAACCTACACATCTGGTTTAGCCTCCGCTGCAAGCTGCGAGCAACTGAGCGCGCGCACCGAGACTAGGCCATGCACGCGTGAGAAGCAACCTGCCAACAACGTCGAAGCGACCTAGCCGACAGCAGCGCAACTATCCTGATGGTCCAGGCCTCACGCTTGGACTTGTTGCATTGCCATCGGCATCGGGCCCGATCCCGTGCGTGAGCGAATTTACGCACATGGACCTGGCTCAAGATAGGCAAGGATGGCTAGCCGTCCATCCGCCTGCGCATGCGGCGCAAGGGCTCAGGGTCACCGACGCTGCCCTTCCCCGCTGGCTGTAGCCCTCGCTTGAGACGGCCGAGGACCGCCTTCTGCCTGTCGTTCTTGGTGGCTTTCGGGCACTCCTTCGCCAAACCTGCCATCCTGCCGCTCTGCGTCCGGTGGCCGCACTTGACGCAGAAGAGGTGGTTGCCTGCGCGCCGTAGCTCGTGGGGGTCGTTTGGGTCGAGCCCCCGCCGCGGTGGCAGAGCTGGGGGGGGGCGGGTGCGGCGGCTGCGCAGCAGGCTGTTCTCGCGCCGCCGCGGCCGCGCCGCCGCTGCCAGCCGAGGCGCCGCCGCCGCCGCCGTCGCGGCGTCCGCCATCATCTGTTGCAGCTCTGTGCGGGTCACTGGCCTGGCTGGGGAGGAGCACGGCGCTCGCGGCGAGGATCGCCGCGGCCGCTGCGACGGAGCCCGGGGCGCCTTCTGCGCCCGAGGTCCACGAGCCCGAGATCGCCTCGCCGCGCCCAGCGCTTCCTGGCAAGCCCAGAGCGCGTCTCTGCCGACTTCCAGCCTCGCGCCGTGCCGACCGCGCGTCCTCCCTGGGCAATCGCGGAAGCTGCAGTGGCCACTCCAGCGCAGCTTGCATCCGCGCCAGCCGCGCCGCACTGCTGCCATGCCTGGGCCGTCGTGGCCGCCCTCCGCCGTCAACTCGGCGTCGCCTTCCTGCATGGCAGCTCCCAGCCATCGAAGGACCTGCCTGACTAGGCGGTCCTGGCGCAGGCTGCGCGCGCGGACAGCCTCGTCCGAAGGTTGCAGCTGTGCGCCCTGAATGGCGCGCGCGTCTGCACTGCGGTTGCCCCGCCGCTGCCGCGCGGTGATGCGCTCGGCCCGCGCGTCCGCCGGCGTCGCGTGGGCCTTCGCCTTGTGAATGGTGATGTTGTCGATGCCGATGTCCTCGACCGCCGCCCATGGGCGCGCCCAGAGCTCCCTGCAGGGCCTCGTGCCTTGCCCGCGTCGAAGCCGTCCGCGAGCAGCTGGCAATCGGTGAAGATCCTGACGGGGGGGGTGCAGTTCTGGGGCCCCTCGATGGCGGCGGCCAGCTCCGCCGCGCCCGACTCCTGAGGGTAGGGCCAGGGCAGCGGGCCGAAGGTGCTGGCGGCCTCCGTGTCCTGACCTGCGAAGACCACTGCCCAGCCGCCGCGAGCTGAGACCAAGCTCGGGTCCAGGACGCTGCCGTCCGTGAACAGGTCGCCCATGAGGGGTTGCCCCGCCAGGTCGCCGCGGCCCTCCGTGAGAGACGCCCTCTCCTCCGTGGGCGGTGGGAGAGACCTCCTGTGCTCTGGTGCGAGCGCTCGCGACCGCGGAGGGTCCTCGGTCTCGTTCGTGCTGGCCATGTCGACGATGGTCCTGAAGTGGATGTCGTCTGGCGGTCGCCCCTCGTCGCCGTCGTCGTTGGCTTCCCATTCGGCGCGGCCGGGTGCCGTGGCGGGGCGCTGCCGGGCCGGGTGTCGCACGGCGCCGCGTGTCCGGCGCCCTCGGGGGCACCGGGGCGACGATGCCAGCGGGCGCTCAGCCTCGAAGCGCCGAGCCACTGGCCAGAGACGTCCTACCAGCGCGTTCTTGGCCGATCTCATTTGCTTGGCCGTCTGCTCATCCTCTTGCGGTGCAGGACGCGCCTTATGCTGGGGAGTGCGCCCCCCTCCCCCCCCCCCGCCAGGTGCTCGATGTCACGGTGCTTGGCCGCGTCCCGCCGCGGGGGCCGCTCGTGGCTCGCAGCGACGTGCTTGGTCAATGCAGACGGGCCCAGGGTCTTCAGGTCTATGGGCTGCTGCAGGTCGCTG
>CAUYUJ010010680.1:406145-416145 GCA_963575745.1 Prorocentrum cordatum
GCGAGAACCACATTTTGAAAAGGACCGCCCTCAATCCGTGAATCTCTTGCAGAATTTACAAAACGAATGTGCGCGGCGCTAAGGCGAAAACCACATTTGGAAAACGACCCGCCCTCCATGTGTGAAACTGTTGTCAATCTTTAAACGAATGTGCTCGGCGCCACAGCGAGAACGACATTTTGAAAACGACCCGCCCTGCATCTGTGAAGCGGTTGTCAATGTTTAAGTTTCAGGTCACAAGTGGTGAGGAACTCTCAGGCGAAACGCCTGGACCGCCCTAAAAACTGGCCTCGGGGTGCGACAGGGGAAAGTTACTTAGAAGAAAAAGGAATGGAGGAGGAGGAGGAGGTGAGGATGATAACGAGACGGCAAGGGGCGAGAATGAGGAGGGATTTCTGAAAATGCTTTTTAGCCGAAAGGGGCTATGGAAGAAGATCGAAGAATGCAATGCTCCAATGCTCATGCTCTACTGAAACATGCCATCCGTGCTTCTGCTATCTACTGCTGTGCTGCACTACTACATCCTTCTACCGTCCTGTCCATAGCTGGTCCGGAGGAGGGGGATTTCTTCACCCCTCCTCACTGCGAGGGAACCCTTTGGGTTAGCTCACAGTGCGTGCAGCCGAGAGAGGTCTCTGCCTCCTACGACTACCGGTAGCGGAGCTGTGGCGATCCAGCGCGACCACCACTGCGCAGAAAAGTGTAGCTAGCGCGGGGCTGCCCGCAGCCAGCTTGCTCGTCAAGGCGGGGGTGCGGAGCTACCCGCGACTCCCCTCAGACTGCTCTCCTGCCCGGGGGGCGCCGGGAGCAGAGCAACCTGCTTCCCGAGGGAGCGGGGCTACCCGCGTCCCTGCTGCTTCCAGAGGGAGCGGGGCTACCCGCGTCCCTGCTGCTTCGGCGTCGTGCCGCTCCTCTATTTCAGGAGCAACCCTTTCGCCGGTCTGCCGCTCCTGTACTCCTGGTTGATACCCTTCATGTGGACGTCGATCTCCTTACGACCCAATGGCTTAGTCAATAGGTCGCTCCGGTTCTCGGCCGTACCGATCTTGCCCAACTCCAGGTGCTGCATGACGATCCTCTCCTGCACCCACAAGTAGCGGGTCTGAACATGCTTGAGCTTCCCAACGCCCCGGCGCGAAGCAAAGCCGCGCGCCGCGGAAGAGTCCGACACCACCTTGACTTTAGATGGGACCTGCCAGTCCTCCAACAAGCCTTGGATGCCTAATCCGGTGCAGGCGCCGGCGCTGATGGCGTAGTACTCGTTCTCTCCGGAGGAAAGTCCTACCACTTGCAACAGGTTGCAAGCGTGCTTCACCACCTGGCCGCCGACGAAAACGACCTGCCCGACAGTAGACCGTCGGCTGATCTTGTCGCCAGCGTTGTCGCTGTCCACCATGACCAAGATGGGCAAAGGACTACCCCTGTCGATGTGCTTGTTCCTGCGGAGAACCTGCACCACCCAGGGTCTTCCTTTCAGGTATCTTGCCAGCCTCTTGAGCCTGGCCATGTCGACCTGCTTCGGGCTCTGCATGTGCTTAGCCAGATTCTTTACTGCATCTCCAATGTCAGCCCGATCTGGTGCTAAGTATGATGCTCGCATGGTCACACTGCGGTACAACCGGATGTCGTCGCCGACAAGCGGGGGCGAGGCTAACCGCTCCTCCGTTTCGGCCTCCTCCTTCTTCAGCCCAGGAACATCTAGTGTCTTAGCGGATTCCTTTTCGAGGCCCATGTCTCGAACTATCATCTCTGCGTGCCGTGGATCAGCTTCGACCTCGAAACGTTCCTCTCCGGGGCTTCCGGTCACTCGTAGAATCCTGTTCAAGAAAACGACCTCCTGCTCCTCTCCTGAGCCGAGCTCGAAGCTTCCAGTCACCTTCAAGTCATACTTCTTCCGCAAGGTGTGCTCGATCTGGTCCAAGGCGTCGTCGTCGCCCATGGCGCAGAAGTCATCACCATGCACTAAGGACCGACAGTCGTCGACCTTCCTATAGAAGAGGGCCGGGTTCGCCCTGCCTGCCTCGTGGCCATCCTGCTTGAGCACCGCTGTGTAGTCCCGCTGCCAGATGGCAGACGCGTCCTGCGTACCGTACATGCTCTTCTTCAAGAGTGCGCAACGAACGCCGTCCTGCTCCTCCTCTGGCAGCTCCACGTACACCGTCCTCTCAGCCAGGCCGTAGAAATGAGCACGTGAGATGTCGAAAAATCGCATCCCCAGCGGCTTACCCCGCTTGCTGCTCCTGTTCTGCACCATCAAGCCTCCTAGCATCTTCACAGCCTCCAGAGGCGGCATTGCTGAAAACAGCAACGCTGCAGGCAACTTGCGCCCCTCCTCTCCTTGACCGCGCTTCTCGCGCACGACAATACGGGACCGGTAGTTCGGTCGGTCGTTGTCGCCCTTGTTGGTGTCGAGCCACATCAAACGGATAGGCTTCGCACCTGTCACCTCCAGGCACTCCTTAAGAGTCCTCTTCTCGTACACCTCCTGTCGGCGGAGCCATCCTACCTCCTCCTCCCTAGCCTTTCTCACCATGGCGGGGTCCAGCCAACCTCCGTTGACGTCGTCCCAGTACCGCTCGTGCTCCTCCAAGAACGATCTGCCCTGCTCGTAGGTGTCGGGCTCTGTAGGTACCGGGCCAGCCGTAGCCTCCGCCAGGCCAGAGAGGGATCCATCTTTCTTCATGGACTCTTTTACTGCTCGTAGGACACATCGCGCCAGCATCGGAGGATGCACTTGTGCCCTGCGGGCCAAGCCGCCTGTCAGTGGCACATGCCGGTGCTGCTCTGGCCCCGCGTCGTCAGAGCACCCCTTTTTGAGCTCCAGCGCAAGCTCGGGCATGTTGGTCATGAATCCGGCTCGCCTCCGGATGAACCCTTGCACGCCTGAAGGGGGCTCTCCTTGGCCCGCAGGCTTTGCGCTCCACTTGCACACGGCTCCTCTGACCCTTTCCACGGCGTTCTGCCCCAGCAGCTCCTGGACGACAGTCGAGTCCCAGCTGCTGTCTTCGTGGGGGTGCTCGTGCACGAAGTACCTGCCCCGAGCCATCTGCCTCCGGTAGCTCTCACAAGCCACCTCAAGATGACGTTCTGCAAGATCTTGCTCTTGAAGGGCCTTTTCCGGGTCCCGCCTGAGCCGGGATGCACCCTGCAGCTCTGCAAGCGCCGTGGAAGGAGGTGATCCGATGAGGATGTACGGATCCTCGCGCTCCAGCGTGTCGTACCACTCCTTCCTGTCCTCCTCCTTCCTGAAGTCCCAGTGCCCCCCATTCGGTCTCTCTGCCTGCATGTCTGCGCTCACCCCAGGTCTCAGGCCCAAGTGGCACGAAAGCGCAACAGGGCACGGAGGCGGGCACTCTTCACGGACATCCACAGCTCCCAGCTGCAAGCCTAGATGGGTGATATCCTCCAGCTCCTCCGCCGAGAGGTCAACCTCGTTCCGGCGACACGCGGAAGCGATGCTCCTCCGATACAGGCTCCTCAATTCCTCCTTCATCGTCATCGTCGTCATGCTGCTCATGTCTACGTCTCCTCCTCCTGTCGCCGCCGGCGCGGAGCCTCCCGCAGCCGCGGCGCCTGGTACCTCCGCAGACGCAGCACTGGCCCCTGTCGCTGGAGCCGGGCCTCCAGACCCTGACGACGCAGCCGGAGCGGAGCCACCCGCTTCCGCTGCACCTTCTGGCAACGACACCTCCATGTCGTCGTCTGCTGTTCTCCGGCCAGCTCCTTCAGCCGACCTGCTCCTCGACCTCTCGTCGAGCCCCTGGCCCGTTGCGACGGCAACCGGCCTTCCGCGAGGCCGCTCGTCGCCGGGCGGTGGCGGCGCCTGTGCTGCCGCCGGCGGCATGGGTGGCACGCCTGCCGCTGAAGCCGCGGAGCCTCCCGCAGGCTCCTGTTCCTCTACTCGGGCTCGTTTCGCCCTGCGCGCGTCCAGCCTACGCCGGCCCACGTCGTCCTCCTCCATCATGCTAGCCATCCGCTGAGAGCACTCTGCTGTGTGCGCGCGCCCTGCCGGCAGGCCACACATGATGTTCAGACACGCTGGACACAACGGTGTCCCTCCGAATCGCTCCACGTCCGCCTCCAGTACGTAGAGCTTCCTGGGTCCTGGCACTCCTCCTCCGCCTCCTCCTACTCCTCCTCGTCCTCCTGCTACAGGTTGAGGGGGTAGTGGCGGATTTGCCGACCCGGCAGCCTCCCGGCCTGCCAGCAAGGGCCTCCCTGGAGCGGGGCTAACCGCATCCGGGGGCTCCATTTCCCAAGGCGTCCCACGCGCCTGGTCTAGCCCAGCGGGTTTCCAGCGTTCCTCCGCCGTCATCTTATTGTAGGTCTTGCCTCGCAAAACCCCCTTGGTGGTCATCACCAGCAGACTGCCCGTCCGCGTCTGGTGGCCGACGTACCACCCCTCTATCATTTTAGGAGTCATGCCGCTCCGCGGCTCCTCCTGCGCGAGCCTCACGTGAATCCGTTCGCCGAATTCCAACGCCGACTTCGCCCAACGCCTTCCTGTGCGCCTTTGCTTGGCGGACCTCCCGTCCTCGCCGATACGGTATCTACTGAGACACGCAGCAGCATGTCGTGGCAGCCACGTCCAAATCGGATGGTGCAGCGGTAGCCGCGTACCGATCCTCTCCTCGAACGTCTCCTTCTGCGCACGCACAATGCGTTTCACCTCCTTGACCGCGTTCTCAGCCTCACCGTTCGCTGCGTGGTCTCCTACAGGAGACTCCTGCATGACAGTCTCTACTGCCTGCATCTGGTCAGCCACAGCCTGCTTCAAGGCTACAAGGCTGCGTTCGCCGTCTGACCGGCTCACGTACCTCTTCCAACCGAGCTCCTTCAAGTAGCCCGCGAAGAACTTCACAGGGTACGGGTGCACTCCCTTCTGGGGCACTGCCGTCGCCGCATACCCCTTGGTACGGCGATCCCTTATCACCAGCATCGGCAACGCTGTGTCCTCACTGCCGTCGTCGGCCAGGTAGCCGTAGTCAGAGCACACAACAGGATCAGCTGTTTCCGGGTCCTCCTGTCGGGCTCGGTGCTGTTCGCCGATGCCCCGTGCTGCCTGGCAGTGGCGGCACCAATACCTGAACTGAGCATGTCCCATACCGTAGTGCTCATCCACCTCTTGCGCACTCGGCGCTCGAGGCCCTGTCCGGATTTTCACATCCGGTGCTTCCTCCCCAACGCCTTCTGGAAGCAATGGGGGTTCCGGAGCGGGGCTACCCGCATCCGGGGCCGGGGCGGAGCCACCCGCACCCGGCTCACCCTCCATCGGCCTTACGGGCACTGGCCCTGCCGCCGGAAATCCGGCGACAGGCCAAGCGGCGCGATGTCTTCCGCGCGCTCCACCTTCATGTAGAAGTTGTAGACGCCCCTCTCTCGGTACACTGGCAGGAGCGAGTCGTCGCCGAAACGCCTCACCAGGCGATCGAGCTCCTTCTGCAGCATCTTCCCGATGCGGCCGTCCTTGGGGATCACGTACCCCCCGTCTGCGCTTAACCATATCAGCTGGCGTCCCTTCTCGCACACTTGGGACGCTGATGCCAATATCTTGCGCACGTCGCTCCTCCTACCAGTGATGCACCTTCGGGCATCGTTCTCGTCCTTGCAGTGCAGACGAACGCCTCCGTAGTCCTGGATGCGCTCTCCGGACGCCGTTATGTATCCAGAGTGATTTGGAGAGGGAATCGGTGCGGAGCTACCCGCGAACCACTCCCTAGGGTAGGCCGTCGCTGCAGCCCCGCTGTCCAGGTTGAAACGGACATACTCGGAACCGTCGGTCGTGCTCACGGCAGCGATCTCGATGGCACCCATATCCAATCCTCCCTGTTCTCCTTCTGGCTCCTTCTCTCCCTCTCCTCCTCCTTCGTCTAGCGCTCCTGCTCCTTTCCCTTTCCTGCTGCTGCCCTTGCCGCTCTTCTTGCTCTTTCCTTTTCCTCCTCCTGTCTGCGGGGGCGCCCAGCAGTCCTTCTTCTTGTGGCCGTACTTGCCGCAGTTGTCGCAGTAGCCCTCGAACTTCTGCTGTCCGTGCTGCGGCTGGTGCTGCTGCGGCTGGTGCTGCTGCTTTCCCTTGCCTCTTCCTTTCGCGTCCTTGCCTGCGCTGCCCTTGCCTTTTCCTTTTCCGCCCTTCGCAAGCGATCCGGCGTCAACGTCCATGGGGGTTGGACCTGGACCTCCTGCCTGCGGCATGCGGTCCCTCAGCGTCACCTTGACCAGCTTGCCCGTGCGTGTTTCGTAGTACGTCATCACCTCTTGCCTCATGTCGTTGTACTTCTTGAGGCGTGATGCGTTCAGTTGCAGGTGCTTCTCCAAATCGTCTGGCACTAGGGCTTCCAACGCTGAGCACAGGAAGTCGTCAGCAATGGCCGGTTCGCCAAGCTTCAACGACTTCTTGTTGTAACGGCTCACCATCTCCTCCCAGGTTTGCAAGGCCGAGCCGAGCTCGTCCATCTTGACTCTGGTCGGCGCCAGGATGGCTCGTAAGAGGCTCCTGCGCCGCCCCCCAGTCAGGGAGTCGAAGCGTCTGTGCAGGCGCCTCTACGCCTCTAGGCCGTTCTTGTCAGCGTTCTGTACGATGGTCCAACCTTCACCTTCTGTGAGGTTGCTCAAGACCGTCTTCACCTGCAAGTTGAGTCCAACGACGCCGTCTATGACATGATCGCTCCCTGGTCCGAAAGATTCCAGCACCCGCTGTGCTGTGATCTCCTCGTCCTGGTCGAGCGCCCACTCAAGGGCCTGTTCCAAGGCCGGCTCGACTCCAAGAAGATAGTCCTCTGTCTTCTTGGCCCACTCTGGGAATCGAGCTTCGTCGTTGTTGAAAGCAGCTGGTCTGCCGACGCCCTTGCTGTCAACCAGGCTCGGCCGGCTCCTGGCAGCGAAGGTGCGCGTCTGCTCGTCAAGAGCACGAATGAGTCTCTCCACGACCTCATTGGAAAGTGCTCCCGCCGCTGCTGCTGCTGCTGCTGCTGCCGCGCCTCCTCCTGGTCCTGCGGCGGGGCGCTGCTGGATCGCCTCCAGCGTCTGCTGCTGCACCCTCACCGTGTCTGCCAGCTGCGCGTTCTCCTGCCGGAGCTGCCTGAGCTCCGCTGCCAGTTGCTGAAGCTGCTGCTCCATGGCTCTCGCCCCTTTCCTGCTTCACCTCCCTCAGCGCGGAGCTCCCCGCTGCCGAGAGATGCTGTGGGGGCTCTTGGTTGGCCCCGGCGCGCTTCCCGACCGTCTCCGGCTGCCCAGCCGCCTCCGACGGACTTCGCGCGTCCCCTCCTTCTGTTCGTGGACGCACGCCACCCGGCGACACGTTCCTACGGCGAAAGAAGATCTGCTCGATCTTTACCTCGAGGAAGCCCTTCTCCCTCGCCTCAAGTGCGGCTGGTGGGTCGTCTGGCGATCCCTCAGCCTCCTCAGCCTCCTCTCGCCTCCCGCGCCGGCGCCTCCTGCGCCGCGCCGGAGGTTCTTCCGGGCCGCGGTGCCCGGCCTGCTCACGGGAAGGCGCGGGTCTACCCGCAGCCTTCGACCGTGCCTTGAGGAGCACCTGGCGCGGAGCGGGGCTGCCCGCTTCCGCCGCCGGCTCCTCTCTCCTCCTCGGACCACGGCTCGGCGCGGAGCTACCCGCTGCCAGCCGAAGTCCCGGTGCGCCGCCCAGCAGGCGGCGGTGGTGCCCGCGTACCTCGCGGTCGCGGGTCCGGGAGGCTCCTCTGGTGCCTCTCTTGCTAGGCATTCATCGCGCGCCGCCGGGCGCGTGCGAGCCGCCTACACTCGCTACCATGAAAATGCTTTTTCGCCGGAAGGGGCTATGGAAGAAGATCGAAGAATGCAATGCTCCAATGCTCATGCTCTACTGAAACATGCCATCCGTGCTTCTGCTATCTACTGCTGTGCTGCACTACTACATCCTTCTACCTACCTGTCCATAGCTAGTCCGGAGGAGGGGGATTTCTTCAATTTCTCATTGCATGGCAGATGGAGGTCTCACAGAAAGGGGTACCTCTAAGTTTGAGTGGAACCACCCGCTTCAAATTGCTAACGGACGGAGGGTGAGGAGAAGGGGAGTGTGTCGGTAGGGGAGGGAGGGAAGGGGCGAAGGGTCGGTGGCATGTGTGGGGGGTTCGAGGGGAGAGAGGGCGAAAGGGGGAAAGATGGGCAGGGAGAGCGAAAAGGCAGATGATGGGCCTTGTTGCAGTCCGGAGGACAATCCGCCGAAGCTGTTCCTGGACCTGCGCAGGAACAGGATACGCGTCCGGCCCTCTAGGTCCAAACTCCCACAGCCACCCCTAAACCAGAACTGCGCTGCTTGGTCCTCTTATCCTCTCCTAGTCCGCAACTCTTTCGTCCTATTCACCATCCGCCACTTGCTCCTCCCCTTGGGTCGTCCTCGTCCTCGTCCGTCCCCTTTTCGGCGGTGATACGTCCATCCTTCATCTGTGTCAACCTTAGGTCCTCGTCCACGGGTGTCGCTTTCAGGGGGACGGGTCATAGAGAACGCGGGGATCAATAGTGTAACCAGTCTGCCTGGCTATCCACAATCCACATGGGTTGACGTCAGCTGTGGCCACGTGGTATACTTGTCACTCTGCCCCGTCTCCCCTCCCGTCTCCCTGTCCTCCATCCCATGTCTTCGATGCTCATCCGTCCCTCCTCCCGCCTGCTCTCCTCCCTCCTCTCTTGGAGTTCCCCGCTTCCCACCACCTCCCTCCTGCCTCTCAACTCTCCCCTCAGACTTGAGACACATGTTGTCCCTCCTCAAGGTAGGAGTTCCATCTTGAGGAGGGAGAGTTTTCTTCCTCTCCCTCGCACTCCTCAAGATAGGAGTCCTATCTTCTCCCTCCTTCTCCCTCCAACCGCCCCCGCTCGCTGCTCTTGTAGCCTTTTTGTCTACCCCTTGTCTCGCCCTCCCCTGTATGCACCCCTCCTCCCTCTCCCTCCTGGCTACTCAGTCCCTCCTCCATCTTCCCTCCCCCTTCCTCCGCGTGTCTACCTCTCCCTCCCTTTCCGCCTGCACCCTCCTCCCTCCATCCCCTATCTTCTTCCTGAGTCCTCGATGTTCCTCCATCCTTTCTCCCCGTTTCTTTCTCCCTGATCCCCTATTTCATTGAACTCCTCCCTTCCGCCTCCTCCCCCATCACCCGTCCCCAACATACACCCAGAACCGAGCCCGAATCAAGACCCGACTCGAGATCAGGACCCTGGCAGACGAAATAACCCAATAACCGTCCCGAGCCGCAAACATATATATATATATATATATATATATATATATATATATATATACAAGTGGCACGTGTGTGCCCAGGCTCATACAACAAGCTGAAGGGGCGTTTGAAGCAGGAGTGACATGCAACAGCGAAGTCGCACTCGAGCGCAAGTGGGGTTGCCACACCTTGCGATGTGTGTACCAGGGCCCCCCAGGAAGCCTCAGGAGGCCCGACTTGGATACCAGGAGAGGCTCCAGGAGGCCCCAGGATTGTGAGTGTTGTGTGTGTGTGTGTGTGTGATGTGTGCTTTGTGTGGTGCGTGCTTTTTGCGTGTTGTCGGTGTTGTGTGTGTGTGTGTGTGTGTATGTTATGTTTGTCTAGCGTGTGATGTGTTGGGCGTGATTTGTGTCTCTGTGTGTGCATGTAGTTCTGAAGCCCCAGGAGGCCCCAGGAGGCCCCAGGCGGCCTCAGCAGGCCCAGGAGAACTCCAGGAGGCTCCGAGGCGGGGTCTGGGGTACCAGAAGGTCCAGAAAGCCCCAGGAGGCCCCAGGAGGTTCCAGGAGGCCCCCAGGAGGCTCCGAGGAGGGGTCTGGGGCTCGATTTTGGGAGGATGTCTCAGGCGAAACCGCCATTCTCTGAGAATCGGAGTCAAAATCATTGAAATTACCATGTGTTTTTGAAGGTTTTATGATAACATGTTGGAAATCCTATGTGTTTTTGGACCCTGACGTCACGATCTGCGTGAGGGGTGCCACCGATTTTCAGAATTTCGAGGATGTCCCGAGCGAAACGGCCAGAAACATCGCGAACGA
>CAUYUJ010010680.1:418645-426841 GCA_963575745.1 Prorocentrum cordatum
GGAGATGGAGGAGGAGGAGCCGCAACGCCACTGCTATGACGACGGCGACGGCAGCGGCGACGACGAGAGCGGCGGCGACGCCGACCGCGCGCCTCGTCCGCCCCTGGAGGATCCGCAGCGCGGACAAGGCTGGCGGCAGCGCTTTGCGCCCGCCTTCTCCCGAGCTGCGCCGTCACTACCGTCGCCGCCGCCGTCGCCGTTGCGTCGGCGCCGTCGTCGTGCAGGGGCCGCTGCGGCTCCTGCACGACGAGGCACCGACACCGACAAGTTGCCGGCAAGGAAAGTATTTTGGCCACGCGTGCCGAGTCCGTGGCACAGCCGCCTCGCTGGATCACCTCAAGCATGCAGCGCTTTATAATTTGCCGACGGAAATGGTCTCAGGCTTCTTACCCCTGCGCAGCTTGAGCACGGCTCTCCCCTCCCCGCACCTGGCGCTGTCCCAGTGCGGGGCGCCGCCGCTCCGTCGTGTGCTCCTTTCATACACGTGGGCGGTGGGGACGATCTCGGTTCTTCAGGAACGGCGCTCCAACGCTGGAGCGCTGGCCAGACTTCAGGGTCGGTGCTTCGCTCCCGCCGTTCCGAAGGGGGCGGTCGCACCAGCGCGGGCCACATTTCTGGATCCGAGTCCTTCCTCGTCGTCGCCGCCCCTCTCCTTTCCTCTCCTCGGCCTTCAGCTGCTCCTGCTGCTGCTGCTGCTGATCCTCCTCCTCCTCCTCCTCCTTCTCCTCCTCTTTCTCCTGCTCATCCTCATGCTCATCCGCCATCTCCTCCTCCGTCTCCAATGTGCAAAGCACCCCCTTCTGATTGCACATCACACGATGATGCCATTTTTGGGATCAAGGTCCTCCAGGACTCGTCACCCATAGCAGTGTCATTCGGCGTAATGTGAAGGCACGGGCGGGCGCGGCCGGATGTCGGATGCGGCCCGCGCGCACCCAGCCTGGCCGTCTCCTCTCTCTCTAGTGCCTCCCGTCTCCCTCTCCTGCTGCTCGTCCTCCCCTCTCCTGCAGCTCCTGCTTCCCCCTCCTGCTGCCTCCCTGCTGCCTCCCGTCTCCCTCTCCTGCCGCTCGTCCTCCCCTCTCCTGCTGTTCGGACCTGCCTCTTCGGAGGCAGGCCGGTCCATAGTCCACGGTCCCCTCTCCTGCTGCTCCTGCTTCCCTCTCCTGCCTCCCTCTCCTGCCTCCCTCTCCTGCTGCTCCCTGCTGCCTCCCGTCTCCCTCTCCTGCCGCTCGTCCTCCCCTCCCCCGCTGCTCCTCCCCGCGGCCACGGCGGGCTCGCGCCGTGCCGACGTGGCGGCCGCTCAGGTGCGGGCGCTCAGGGTTGCGTGCCCCCGGCTGCCGAGAGGCAAGTCGGGCCTGTCCCTCTGCAGGAGGAATATCCAAAGACAGGCAGGAAATATCCAGAGGACGATGTTTGGAGCATTTTCTGTTAGATTTTTGGGCATTAGCGGAATATTTTGTATCCTTCGCCCCAAATCCGCCTGTAGGGGGACATGCCCGACCCAAGCCCAGAGGCGGCCAGTGCGGAACGGGTTGGCGACAGAGAAGCCGCCGATCGTTCAGGGGTCGCCACGACACGAGCCTGCCGCACTCCTCCCCACGAGCAGCAGTCTCTCGCACTTCCTTCGGCGACGCGTGATCTTTGGCACGGCCACTCCCGCCACCGCTTCACCGTGTGATTTCCTCAGGTTTCGGACGGATGTTAGCCTCTTGGGGGCGGCCTTGGGAGGCTCCGTGGCCGCATGGAGCCGTCTCGGGGTGGTCTTAAGTCGGGCCTGTTCAAGAATAGCAAAAAAAATAGTGGACGATTTTTGACTATTTTTGACTATTTGGGAGTATTTTTTGACTGTCTTTAATTCTTCGCCCGAAATCCGCCTGTAGGGGAACATGCCTGACCTAAGGGTGGTCTTGAGGCCCCTGGGGGACATCTTGAGCCATCCTGGACAATCTTGCGCCATCGTGGAGGCCATCTTGAACTATCGGGTGCCATCTCGGAGCCACGTCGGCCAGAAAATCTCCCGAGGATGCCCCCCGAGATGCCAACATCTTCGAACAGCCATTGCTTTTTTCCATGATTTTGTCTATGCGCGAAGGGGGTGTCCTTTGACGACCCCGCCCCTCTGGAGCCAGACCATTTGCCTCTTGGGGCGCTCTTGTGGCGCTCTTGGGACACTCTTGGGCACTCTTGAGGCCATCTTGGAGCTTTTCTGGATCCCTCTGTGGGCTCTCTTGGACCATCTTGGAGCCATCTTGAGGCCTTAGAAACCCACTGGAAGCTAAATGACGAGGCGTCAAACACCACTGATTCCCCAACGGTATTGCAGGGAGTTGGGCCTCTCGGGGGCCTCCTTGGGAGGTTCCGTGGCCACTCGAGCCTTCTTGGCAGGGTCTTAGCGCCTCTCAGAGACATCTTGGAGACCATCTGGAGCCATCCTTTCTTTTGCTATCTTGGAGGCCATCTTGGGCTACCTGGAGCCCTTTGGAGCCATCTTGGGCCACGTTGGACGCTCTAACTCTTCGCGAAACCCTCCGTCCAGACCCAGGGGTAGGCTGAGGGTTAAACCCCTCCCCGAAGGTGAAGGAGAGGGTTGAACGAGAAAGTGCCTTGGACCACCTCAGACCAGAGGGTTTGTGGGATTGTAAGTGGTTGGCTCGCCCGCGTCATCCTTCTTGGGCGGGAAGCATATGAATTTCCACGGCTTGGCGTTCTCGACTCCTCGGCCGCGTCTCCATGGATACAGGGCGACTTCGCACGGATGTCTCGCGCCGAGCGTATCCACGGCATCGTGAATCCAGGAGATCGCGCTTTGATGCCTAGAAAACCGCGAGGGAATGGATATGGATGTGCTCCTCGCTCGTGAATCCGGCCATCGTCGCCGTTGTCGTCGTCGACAGAATCCACCGTCAGCAACGTCGTCATCATCGCCGTCATCGCCGACCTCATTGGTATCGTCACTGTCGCCCTCTCCTTCTCCTCGTCGCCATGATCGTCGTCATTGTCGCTGTTATCGCCGTGGTCCTCGTCGTCATCAAGCCTGGCCCATCCAGTAATCGCATGGCCGAACCATGGCGCAACGGCCGCCCAACCTACCGTGCGTGTGCATTTCCAGCGGAGGGCTAAGCTAACATTGAAAACATCAGCCTTCCCCTGTGTGCTGGGGGTTCCGCCGTTGCGCCCTGGCTGCCGCTTCTTCCGGTCCCGCTCCTCCTCGATCGATTGCGGGGCTGATCGAACCAAGAGGTGCGACGACCAGCTACTTTCTCCAGCGCTCGAACTTTCGCTGCCCGAAGTCGCTTTTCAGGAGTCGACCAGACTACTGCTGCATTCGTATGCTTCAGGACGTTCCTTCCTTCGCTGCTCCTCGCTCCTCTTTTCTGCTTGACGAGCTGCCGTCCTCTTCTTCCTCCCTCCCCTCTCCCTCCTCCGTTCCTCCCCTCTGTCCCTTCTCCGTCCTCCGTCCCCCCCTCCCCGTGCGTCCGTACCCCCCTCCCTCCTTCCTCCGTCCTCCCTCCCCTCCCTCCTTTCCTGCTCCGTCCTCCCTTCTCGCTCCGACTTCTGGCTTCCGACGATCGACGAAAACAGACGGAGGACGGAGGACGGAGGACAGAGGACAGACGACGACGACGACAGCGATGAGGACGACGATGACGACGACGACGACGACGACGACAACGACGACAGCGGCGGCGGCGACGACGACGACGACGACGATGATGATGATGATGATGATGACGATGATGATGATGACGATGATGATGACGATGATGATGATGCTGATGCTGATGATGATGACGACGACGACCACGACGATGATGATGATGATGATGATGATGATGATGATGATGATGATGATGATGATGATGATGATGATGATGATGATGAGGATGAGGATGAGGATGAGGATGAGGATGATGATGATGATGATGATGATGATGATGATGATGATGATGATGATGATGATGATGATGCTGATGATGATGATGATGATGATGATGAGGATGGATGAGGATGATGATGATGATGATGATGATGATGATGATGATGATGATGATGGTTGTGGTGATCATGAGTGACGAACGACGAATGACGCGCGACGGGCAAGGGACGACGCCGGCCGACGACCAGCAACGGACGACGACCGCCCGAGAAAGTCGGGCGACGGCCCGGCGCGCGCAGCTCCTGGACGAGCTGCGGGCCGGCCAGAACGCGGGCGGGTCCATCAGCGTGGCGTGCTCCACGGACCCCGAGGAGGGTGCCCCCCGCGCCCGCCCGGAGGCCCGCTCGGAGGCCCAGCCCGCCTGAGTCGGGGGTGACACGTCGATTGGTGAATTGTGCGTTTTCGGTTCTCGAGAGGGCGCCGTGGCCGTTATTTTCCAGGCTTGCGCCCGCCAGGTTTGGACCTCAGGTCGTTTTCACTAAACCACGTTTTACTAAAGGGGGGTCTGTCCATCCCCGGCTGAGGCGGAGGACCGTGGTGGCTCGGGCGGTCTTCGTCTTCCCCCGATTCACTTTTCGCCATCTTTCAGGAGGGAAAGAAACACACAGACACGATTCATCGTCGACTCCCAAGAAGGCATGGGAAAATATGGGAAGTGGAGGGGAAGACGAAAACCAAGAAAATATGGGTGTATTTATTCGGGTGCATTTATTCGTGTGCCTCTGGGCCCTTTCAATCTTGGCTTAAGGTACTGACGCATGCTGGCGTGAGGGCCCGCCCCGAGGAGGGAAGTCTCATCGTCACCGCCCAGAGGTCTGGTGGCCGCTCGAAGGGTGCTTTGCTTAAGAGGCCTGGGGCCGTCCAGGATACAAGGCGAGAATCTCCAGCTCCTCTCCTCCTCCTCCTCCTCCTCCTTCTCGGAGAAGAAGAAGGTGGAGGAGGATATGGAGGAGGAGATGGAGGAGATGGAGCAGGAGGAGGAGGAGGAGGAGGAGGAGGAGGAGGAATAAGAGGAATAATTAGACTATTGCTATTACATATTGCTACGACTAACAATAGCAGTAGTTTACCAATACTGCAACTAACATGGCAAGAAGAAGTCTGAGACGAATCTTATTGATAGTGGTAATCGTTATAATGCTATCAATAACGACCATAAGCAAAATACCAATACGATTAATAATACGAACACGAGTACTACTAGGAAGACGAATGCGAATCATACTAAGGGCACGAATGCTAATACTCGGAAGAATAAACATACTCATAAGTGGAATAAGACGAATCTGGTGAACAATGCGAATGGGAAGAATACTAACACGAATCGTAAGGACAATGACCACAAGAAGAAGAGGAGGAGGAGGACCACGAGGCGGGGGCGGAGGTGGTGGAGGAGGAGGAGGAGGAGCCGGAGGTGGAGGAGGAGGAGGAGTAGGAGGTTGACGAGGAGGAGGGGGGGAGACGGTGGTAGAGGAGGACGAGGAGATGGAGGAGGAGGAGGAGCAGGAAGAGGAGGAGGAGGAGGAGGAGGAGGAGGAGGAGGAGGAGGAGGAGGAGAAGGAGGAACGTTTTGGAACATTTGGGCACGCACAGCGTGCATAGGGGTAGGAGGAGATAAGCACAACGCGGATCCCAGCGCTCTTAATACGAAGAAGGAGAGCGCCCCATTCGTCGTCGCTGTCGTCGTCGTCGTCGTCGTCGTCGTCGTCGTCATCATCGTCGTCGCGTCATCGCGGTCGTCATCGTCGTCGCGTCATCGCGTCTCGTCGCTGTCGTCATCGTCATCGCCTCAGAACGCTCTGCAGGAGAGGTCCAGGGGTCGAGGTTCCAGGACCGAGGATTGCGGATGTTTTGACATTTTATGGGTCTTCTGGGCAGAATTCGGGTGGCTTTTCCATGGGTTTCCAGGAGCCTACGGGGAGTTCTGGAGAGCTCTGGCTGGGCTCCCCAAGGGGTGGATTCTGGAGGGGAGGAAGGGCAGCGGTGGGCGTCGTCGCCATGGTCTTCGTGGCGGTGGTTGTCTCCCTCTCCCGTTCCTCCCTCGCCTATCCCCCTCCCTCTCCTGGTCCTCTCCTCCCGCCTCCCCTTCTCCCACTGCCCCGCCTCCCTCCTCGCCTCTACGTCTTATCCCCATGCCCCCGACGTCGTCAGCTCGTGCACGATGTGGGCCCCCAGAGTCCCGAGGAGGTGAGGGAGGACGAGGGGGGAGGAGGATGAGGGAGGATGTGGGTTCTTGATGGCCCTGGGGCCGTGGAAGCGGCGGCCAAGAGGACGAGAGGTCGTGAGAGAGAGAGAGAGAGAGAGAGAACGAGAGAGGAGGGAGATGCCCGTCGCGCCTTGAGAGCAGACGCCCGTCGCGACTTGTCCGCGACCGACCTGGGGGGTCTGGGCTCCTGGAGGTCTCCGGAGGCCCCCGCAGGACCCCCGTATCGAGGAAGGAGGGACCAGCCGGACCCGGCAGTGGGCGTTTGCGAAACGGCCTTGGGCCTTGCCGAAACGGCCCTGCCATGTTCGATGCCTTCTGTGGGTGCGTTTGCCGAACGGCTTCGCGTGTCGGGGTGATCATGATGGGGGTGGATTTGCTGCACTGTATCTCGAAGACCCTTTCCCCTTCCCGCCGCACCTCTCTCCCAGGATGCACCTCCTGGATCTCAGACTCGGCGCTGGTATCTCCCTGGTCGAAGACTGGTTAGACTTCGCTCGATCCCGCCTAGCAATCCCGCTCAATCCCGCCCAATGCGGCTTCATACCGTTCAATCTCAGACTTCATCCCAAGATTCGTTCGGCTCGGTGGCCCCTCGATCTGGCTTCGTATCCCTGACTTCCGTTCCCACGAAGGTCTGCCCCGAGAAGTGGCCTCCTGCTCCCTCCCCCGAGCCGCCCGCCCGAGGGGGAGCGCAACAAGGCCCTCATCGTGGTCGACCTCGGCGATCAGGCGCGCCCCGGGCCCGACGGCGAGGAGGAGGAGGGGGCGGGAGGAGGAGGAGGAGGAGGGGGCAGGAGAAGAAGGAGGAGAAGCAGGAGGAGGAGGAGGAGGAGCAGGAGGAGGAGGATGATGATCATGATGAGGAGGAGGAGGAGGAAGAGGAGGAGGAGGAGAAGGGGGAGGAGGGGGCGGGATGATGATGATGATGATGATGATGATGATGATGATGATGATGATGATGATGATGATGATGATGATGATGGTGGTGGTGGTGGTGGTGGTGGTGGGTGTGGTGGAGGTGGTGGTGTGGTGGAGGGTGGTGGTGGTGGTGGTGATGATGATGATGGTGGTATGGCGATGATGATGACAATGACGATGACGATGACGATGACGATGACGATGACGATGATGATGATGATGTTGATGATGATGATGATGATGATGATGGATGATGATGATGATGATGATGATGATGATGATGATGATGCTAATGCTGATGCTGCTGCTGATGATGATGATGATGATGAGGATGATGATGATGAGGAGGAGGAGGAGGAGGAGAAGAGGGAGGAGGAGGAGCAGGAGGAGGAGAAGGAGAAGGGGGGAGCTGGGGAGGAGGAGGAGGAGGAGGAGGAGGAGGAGGAGGAGGAGGAGGAGGAGGAGGCGGCTGGTGGCGAGGATCTGTAGGGGCGCGCGGGATCACCGCAGGAGGGGTCCCAGGCTGATGGTCGGGGATGGGCTAGCTTGGGGGGCTGGGCGCCTCGGAACAGAGGAAAAGACCCGGTTTTGCCGTTCCTTGGCCTCTTCGCTTTTTTGCTTTGTGCTGGGCTCGACCGCGATCGTGTCATCGTGGAATCGTGTGGGTCGAGGATGGAGGTCTAGGGGCCTTGTTTGGGCCCCTGGGCGTCCCCGGGGGGGCCCGAGGCACGGCTTCCCCTCGGCGCCCCGCGCCGCCCGTCCTGCGTGCAGCTGGCTCGCTGGCCCCCTGCTCTGCCCACCCCGCCAGGGCGAGCGGAATCCGCCACAGCGGCGCGTGGGGGTTTGGAGCCGGCTGGGGATGTGAGGTGGCAAGAATATAGCTGCTGCTACTATTACTGTTACTTCGTTCGTTAGTTGGTCCTTAGTTAGTATTAGTAGTAGTAGTAGTAGTAGTAGTAGTAGTAGTAGTAGTAGTAGTAGTAGTAGTAGTAGTAGTAGTAGTAGTAGTTGTAGTATTAGTAGTAGTAGTAGTCGTAGTAGTAGTAGTAGTAGTAGTAGTAGTAGTAGTAGTAGTAGTAGTAGTAGTAGTAGTAGTAGTAGTTGTAGTAGTTGTAGTAGTAGTAGTGTTAGTAGT
>CAUYUJ010010680.1:426941-434441 GCA_963575745.1 Prorocentrum cordatum
GAGGAGGAGGAGGAGGAGGAGGCTGTGGTGGAAGCGCCGAAGTGTCGGGCGGGACCCGCCCGCAGGCCTTCTGCCCGTTCTGCAAGAAGGTGAAGTCGGCCCTGGACAGCATGGGCGCCTCGTACGAGGCGAGCCGCCCGCCCGTGGCCGCCGCCAGAGTCCGAGCGTGGCCCGCTCGGCTCGCGGGATGCGAGGAGGCCGTCTTTCTTCTGGACTGCGGCGAGTTTGCTCGCACCTCTCCTTGCTGCTGCTGCTGCTGCTGCTGCTGGCATCTTTCCCACCTCTCCCTGCTGCTGATGCTCCTCCTCCCCCTCCTCCTCCTCCTCCTCCAACTTCCCCTCCTCCTCCTCCTCCTGCTCCTTCTACTCCCCCTCCTCCTCCATTCCTTGCCCTTCTGAACAACTCTTCCCTGTCGCACCCCGAGGCCAGTCGGAAGGGCGGGTAGGGCGTTTCGCCTGAGACTTCCTTACCACTTATGAGCTTGAAGCTGAACAAATGAACAATTTCACAGATGGAGGGTGGGCCGCTTCCAAAATGTGGCTCTCGCCTCAGCGCTGCGCACATTCGTTTGAGGGCGGATGGTTTTCAAAACGTGGCTCTCGTATTTGCGCCGTGCGCATGCGTTTTATCATTTTTTCAAGAGTTTGACATATTGAGGGCGGGTCGTTTTCTAAATGTGGCTTTCGCCTTAGCGCTGAGAGCGTTACACATGTTTGTAGGAGTCTTACGGATTCAGGGTGGGTCATTCTGAAACTGTGGCTCTTACTTTAGCGCCGCCCACGTGTGTTTCAAAAGAGTGCAAGAGTTTCGCGGATTGAGGGCGGTTCCTTTTCAACATTTGGCTTTCGCCTTAGTTCCGAGCACTTTTGTATAACACATTTGCAAGGGTAGTGCGCCAGACATGGTGTGCTGGAGCGATTCAGGATTGTCAGGGCGTAACAGGTCCGTTGATTCGCGGTGTTGAAGTCTCAGGATCTGTGTTCTGGCACGATTCAGGATCGTGAAGACGCAGCAGTCAGGTTGACTCGTGACGTTGAAGTTCCGAGAATGGTGTTCTGGCACGCGTCAGAATTTTCACGCGGGTGTCCCCCAAACGGGGCACTTCTCTCAGTGGACATGCACATATGTAGGGGTCTACGAAGAGGGAGTTTGGAGGGAGGGTGTCTTCCAAAATCATTGATGAGTCTTGGCTTTGCACTGGTCCTCCTCCTCCTCCTTCTCCTCCTCCTCTTCCTCCGCATGCTTGACGTCGCGGCACGGCAGGTTTTCCGCACTACCTCCCCATACCCGCCGAGCTACAGCTTGCACTCGCTGCTCGGCTCGGGGCCAACCGCACCGTTTTCTGGCATGCCGCTCCCCTTCTTGGCTTGGGCCAGCCTTGAGGCCGAACGGAGCGCAAGGCGAGCGAGTCGAAGTTCACTTGCATGGAGGGGGGGGGGGCAGGGCGCGGCGAGGCTCGAACGGAAGTGTGCACTGCACGCAAGTCGGGACGCACTTGTACGCATTTTTGGACCAGTGTTGCCTGAAAAGGCGGCTGGGGGTTTGGAGGGCGAAATGCCATGCAAGTACGCTTTCCCGAGTCAATAAAAAGGCCCTCCAGGGGGGATTGAGGATGGAGGATCGTTTTGTTCCCTGTCTGGGCCTCCAGGGGCCTCTGGCGGCCTCTGGAGGCTTCTGGGGACCACCAGAGGCCTCTGGGGACGTTGCTCTCCAGGGGGCGGCGCGAGAGCTGGAAGACGAGCGCGCCTGTTGCCGCGCGCGGCGCGAAGCGCGAAGGCAGGTGGCTTACGCTGCTGCCGGCCGCCCGGAGTGACCCCATCGAGAGGTGCTGGAGCTGATGGACTCCGGAAGGCAGCCGCTGGTGGACGACGTGGACGGGGTGCAGGATTACATGCAGGAGTTGCCCAGGGAGGGGAGGGTCGGGATGGACCCCGGGAGGGGTATGGGGATGGATTTGGATGGGGTCTGAGCCAGGCGGGAGACCTGCAGTTGTCTCAGACGAGAGCGAATCATGGGGTTGGGAAGGGCGGTTGGGTGATCCCGGACGGTGCGGTGGCCACACCATCCGGTGAGTCAGGTGTTTCGGCAGTCAGCGGACCGATTTTGGGACACGGGCTCGCTCTTCGAGGATGTCTCGAGCGCCCAGGTGGAGGGTTTCTCCGAGGGGCTTAGGCGACCCGTCCTCCTCCTCCTCCTTCCTCCTCCTCCTTCCCCTCCTCCCCCTATCCTTACTTCTTATGATTAAACACCCCCACATACCCACCTAGCCGGCCGATAGCAGCCCCGCCGTCCTAACAGTCAAAAACAAAACAAACTCATTGTTTCCTCGCAAACATGTCGTCGAGTTGCGAAACGTGTAGCAGGAATGGGATGGAATGAACATCGCTTGGGAGGCCCTAAGCGGGTGGTCGCGTCCTACCCATAAAAAACAATACAAAGTCAACGTTTCTCTCGTCAGCATGGACTTTCTTGTCGTCGACGCTGCGAAAAGTGTAGCAGGAATGGGACGCGGCGCTCGTCGCGCGCGGACGCCTGGCCAACCCTACGCGGGACCCCCCGTCCTACCCGTCCAAAAACACCGCGTTGTCGACGTTTTTCTCGTCAACATATACTTGCTCCTCGTCGGCGCTGCGAATCGTGTGGCTGGAATGAGACGCGGCGCACGTCGCGCGGGGACGCCTGCTCGTCAATATGGACTTCCTTGTCGTCGACGCTGCGGCCCGTCGGGTTGAGGAGCCGGGCGGGCGGCAAGTCATAATGCCTCAAGCAAGTGCGAGTCAAGCCAGTGCCTTAGGAGACCCCCAAGAGGTCGAAAAAAAGGCGTCCAGGAGGTCCTGGGGGGCAACATACACATTGTGATTTTCATGTTGTGTTTGAACGATTGTAAGGTTAGCACCTACATGTGTTGACAATGTTCCAACCCAGAAAATATATCCAAGAGGCCCTCAGGCGTGTACCAGCTCCCACGACGCCCGGCGAATTCCCAAGGGGCATTTTCCTCTTCCTCAGTTTCTCCCTCCCTCTCTCCCTCACCTCCTCCTCCTCCGCCTCCTCCTCCTCCTCCTGCTCCTCCTCCTCCTCCTCCTCTTCCATGCGCGGCAGGAGCGAAACGATTGGCGGTGCAACGCGCGTGGCTGGAATGAGACGCGGCGCACTTCGCGCGGTGGACATGTTGTCGCCCACGATGCAACATGAGAGGTCGGATCGGAGCGCGGCGTACATCGCGCGCGATTTTGTTTCTCGTCGACGTTGCTCAATACGCGGCCGGAATAGGACGCAGCTCATGTCGCGCGCTGAACGTCTACCCGCCCGCGATATAAGATGAGCGACAGGCGTCGGGCGCGACGCACTTGCTTCTGATGTTGTGGGAGGGCGGGTGGGAGTGGACGGATCCCCGTGGCTCGTTCGAGCTGGCTAAGTTGACCCCTCTTCCACGTCCTCCTCCTCCTCCTCTTCCTCCTCCTCCTCCTCCTCCTCCTCCTCCTCTTCCTCCTTCTCGGGTCGACTGCGTCCCCAGGGGGAACTGTGCACGCCCAGGGCTTCCAGAGTCCCCCAAAACGGAGTGGGGGGGCCGGCCGGCGGCGTGGCCACGGACCGTGCGGCGAACTCTTGGAAATTTTTCGATGTCATCACACATCCTTGACAGGGCCCAGGGGTACACAGATAAGTACACACAGATCCCGGGGTCCCCCATATTTTTTTCCAGATTTTTCGGGTTTTCGTTTCCCCCCCACCCCGTCTGTGTGTTTCTTTCCCTCCTGAACTGTGTCAGCAGAGCATTTCAGAACCTTCCAAGGACGGGGGGACAGGCTCAGGGGTGGAATCTTGACCTGATGTCGCCCACTCATCCATTTCAAGGGGCACGTCGGCAAGTGCGTCAGTGGGGTTTGGACGGGGGACGATCTGGGATTTTAGGGGAAGCCTGTACAGTCAAAGTGTTGAAACACGTGGCACGCGTGCCAGGTCCTGGCAGTAAAGGAGGGGCATTCAGCGATCGGGTTCTCCGGTTGCGGTGGAGCGGGGTTGCGGTGCCGTGCCGTCCAGTGCCGTGCAGCAGCTGAAGGTGTGGGAGCGGCAGGGTGCGCAGGTATTGGGAGAGGAGCAGAGCGGGATGTGGGGGAGGAGGAAAACAGCAAACACATCGCTGCGGTGGGCCGAGAGGCTGCTGGGCCCAGCCGCGCCGCGCGACGAGGGGTCGGGGCAGGAGGGGCGCGAGGGCCGGTGGCATAGGAGGAGCAGGGTCAGCCCGTGGGGGTGGAGCTGCGGTGGAGAGGTGGCTGCGGTGGCGTTCGCGTGGAGACACATGACACGAGATGCACGATGATGAGAAGAGGTCGGGGCGGAGGGGGGCGCCTACGGGGGGTGGAGGAGCGGGGCTGGGTGCGGGGGATGGGGGCGGTGTCTGGTTGCTGTTGTGGAGGGCGATCGGGGCTGGGGGCGGGGCTCGCGGCGCCGGGGCCGTGCCGAAATGTGTGTCGGGCACAAAAGTCATGGTCGGAACTTAAGACAGACAGGGCGGGAGACTGCATAGGTCGGGGCAGAAAGTGTGCTCTTTCTGTTGGGAGGTGAGGGGCTGGGCTTGCGTGGGGAGGGCGGGCGCGGTTCCGTTGCCGCAGCGAAATCAAAGGGGGCGGGACCTGCTGGGGGAGGGGTTGCAGGGAGGGGGGGAGGGGCGCGGCACCTGGCGCCGGGCCGACATGCAGAGGTCGGGTCGGAGGGGGCCATGTGCCTGCTTGGGGAGGGTGCGCTCTGCCTGCTGGGGAAGGGCCGCTGCTGGCTGCAGGTCAGGGGGTGGGCCAGAGTCCTGCCAGCTGGGGGGGGGAGGGCAGCGCGGGTGCGGCTGTGGTGCCGTGCCGACGCGCGGAGGCCCAAGGCCGCGGCGGAGGGGGAGCTGTGCCCGACGATATCGAGGGGCCGCAGGGGAAGGGGGGTGGGTGGGGCGCTTCTCGTGTCGTGCCGTAGTGTGGAGGTCCAGGCGGGGTGGGCGCTCTGCCTGTTGGAGAGGGGGTGGGGGGTGGGGTGGTGACTGGGGCTGGCCGGGAGGGGTTAAGTCAAAGACGAAGCAGGGAATCCACCCGGGAGCCAGGAAATCGGTGGGCGAACGGAGAAGCTTTTGTGGGTCGAACGGGGCAATTATTTCGGGTCGAGCGATGGAAACCAACGACGTCGAACGAGGAAACTCTCCCCGCCGGGCGAGGATCATCTTTTCCCGGTGAGGGTTTCGGTCGTGGAGGTTCTTGTGAAGTTGATAATTCTGAGCGCGTTCGGGCGCGCGCTTTTCGCGAACGTTTTCGAGATCAGGGTTTATGTTGCTCCCATCGTACTTAAGGACCACATCCCAGAAATAATTTCGAGCACCTGGAAAAGTGTCGAAAGAGTGTCGGAACCGTGTCGAAACAGTGTCGGACGAGTGTCTCCCAGGGCCCGACACGTGAAAACCTGCGAGTTTCGGTACCTTTCTTTGGTGCTCGCAATTCTTTCTGGTGATCGAGGCTAAAGTAGGTTGGAACATCATGAACCAGGGTCAGAGTGTATCAGGAGGGAAAGGAACATGCAGACACAATTAATCGTCCATTCCTTAGAAAACATGGGAAAATACGGGAAGTGGGGGGAAGACGAAAACCCAGAACATATGGGAACATATGGAGAATCTTTTTATTTGTGTGTATTATTTGTGTGTCCTGGGACCCCTTCAGTAGGTTGGAACATCATGAACCAGGGTCAGAGTGTATCAGGAGGGAAAGGAACATGCAGACACAATTAATCGTCCATTCCTTAGAAAACATGGGAAAATACGGGAAGTGGGGGGAAGACGAAAACCCAGAACATATGGGAACATATGGAGAATCTTTTTATTTGTGTGTATTATTTGTGTGTCCTGGGACCCCTTCAGTAGGTTGGAACATCATGAACCAGGGTCAGAGCGTAGTATTTCTGTTGCTCCCAGGCGTCGCCACGGGGCCATGTACAGGTCAAGGCGTTGCGACCTGGCGACCAGATTTGACAATTTTTCCGGTTTCGCTAGGCGCCCCAACAGTGTGGTGAGCAGGAGCGGAGTCGTATTTTGGGCTTCTCGGCGTTGCCGCGTCGCCTGCAGAGTAGAGTAGTGCCACTGTTTCGTCTCCCGCGCGCGTTGCCATGGGACGCGTCGAACGGAGCAGTTTCTCTTCCGCCCTGTTGCTTTGCCGCTCCGCGCGCTCATCGTGCCGCGCATGCGAATCCTGGGAAGCTGTCGCAATATCAAGGTTCATGATCGTATATTGCGAGGAAGTCTCAAGCGACACGGCCGGTACGTTGTAGAGAAAATTCAGGTGTGCGACGCTACGGAGCTATCAATAAGGAAATAGGATGGATGAAGAGGAGGGGGAGGGGCAGAAGAGAGGAAAAGGAAGTCGATAACGATTCGATGACAACTCGTTCAAAGTGCGCTCCCGAGTTCTTCCAGAAACCGACGGACCTAGTTTTTCCGAGCCGCGCCCAGCCGTTTCTGCAATCCAGCATCGTGTGGAGCGGCTTGGCAACTTTCTATTGCCAGGGGGGAGAGCATGCTGTTTCGCGTGCGTTCGATGCCAATGAATGAAGTATGAATTGGACTCGTCAGTGGATCAGTCTTGTGTACGGACGTGCAAGCTATGATGCTTCTTTTTGGGCCGTGGGCCCGCTTGTGTTGCCAACCCATGCCCATCCCGCCCCGTTTCCAGAGACCTTGCATTCCCCTTTGGATGGTGGGATGGGGAGACGGCTCGCCGCCCCCTGCGTTGAACGTGCTGCGCAGGGGCAGTGGGGACTTGAGTTGAAATCCATGAGGGCCCCCCCCCGTCCCTCCCCCTTTCCTTTCTACTCCTTGTCCTGTCGGCGATGGCCCGGGCCTGCAGGGGTGTCCGGAAGTCGTGTTGGGAATGCCAAATACCCGACCCGTTGCGAGCGTGGTGCCCGGGGGGAATCCTGTGGGTAGCTAAAATCCCTACAGGATCCCCCAGGCGCCACGGAGACGCCCACAGACGAGCCGTTTGCGTCGTCGTCGCGTGTCGTAATCGCTATTCGTCGAAATCGAATCGGAAAAGAGAGCCCGCAAAAACACTAGCAGACACCACTAATATGAAACCAGCCTGAATAAGGAATTATTCAAACGGTCGCGGCCGATCAACGCGCCCACCTTAGTTCTGAAAGCTGGCGACGCCCCCCGCTAAGCAGAACTTTCATTTTTAAGGCATGGTCCGCTGGTCCGGCGCTAGTCCGCGGTCCTACCTAACCCCGAACCCTAGCCCTAACCCATCACCCCAATCCTGAATCCGAAGCCGTAGCCCCAACCCCTAACACTGACCCCCTACTCTAAGCCCCCTAACCTAACCCTTAACCTGAACCCCCAATCCTAACACTCACCTTCGACCTTAAACCCTAAACTTATCCTTAAACGCTAACCTTAACCTTTCACCCTAAACCCGAACCCGAGACCTCGCCCCAATTCCTAACCCTGACCCGAACCACTAACCCAAACCC
>CAUYUJ010010680.1:439441-444441 GCA_963575745.1 Prorocentrum cordatum
GCGCAAGTGGAGACGGGAAAACGAGAAAGTGTGAGCCCAGCTTCAAGCTACCTCCGTTGCCTTGCAAAAGGGGGGGAGCTCCCGAAGCTACGCCCCCTCTTCCCCTTTGAGGTTGGAGGCCCCCTTGCCTTGGGCGGAGGCTTGCGAAACCATTCCCCCCCCCTCCCCCCATTTTTGAAGCTGGGGTTAAGCCCCGGCTCCCCTTTCCAAAAGCGAGGGCGGCTTCGGAAGCTCCCTCTTTCCTCTCCCCCTTGTGAAGCCGGGCGTGAGCGTTGTCTCCCCTTTCCAACGGGGGGGGGGTCTGCTGAAGCCAACCCCTTCCCCTCCACTTTGAAGCCGGGGGCTCCCTTGCCAGGGGTGGGGGGGCTTCCGAAGCTCCCCCCTCCCCCCTTTTTGAAGCCGAGGTTGCGCCCTGGCTTCCATTCCAAAGGGGGATGGTCGGAAGCTACTTCCTTTCTTCCTCCCTGTCGACCTGCGCCAAATCTCGTCTCCGTTGTTGTCGTCGTCGTCGTCGTCCTAGTCGGGTTGATGCTCAGGGCTAGAGTGGTTGCAATAGGGATAGTGTGTTAGGATTAGTGTGCTAGGATTGGGGTGAGGGTGTTCAGGCCGGGGTGGTAGGGTTCGTGCTCGGGTTAGGGTGTTAGGGTAAGGGATTTAGGGTGTTAGGGTATCAGGGTGTGGAGTGAGTCCGCTTAGGGTTTCAGAGTGTTGCTGTGAGGGTGATCGATTTAAGATTTTGGGTGGCAGCGCTAGTTTTTTTTTGTGCTTAGGCTTAGTGCTTACGGTTAGAGCGTTAGGCGTCGAGTGTTTGGCTTAGGGTGTGGGTCAGGGTATTAGGGTGAGGGTGCTTGAGTTCGGGCGGTAGGGTGAGGGTGCTAGGGTTAGCGTGCCAGGGTTAGGACGTTAGGTTTGGGTACTAGGTAAAAGGGTGTTGGGGTCAGGGTGTCAGGGCTAGTGTGTTAGGGTTGGGGTGTTAGGGCTAGGGTGCTATGTTTAGGTGTAGGGGTATGGTGTTAGGGTGATGGTGTTCGGATTAGGGTGTTAGGGCTAGGATGTTAGGGTGCTAGTGTTAGGGTGGTTGTGTTCGGGTGTTAGGGTGTTAAGGTCAGGGTGTTGCAGATAGGGTTGAGGTGTTAGGCCTAGGGTCAATGCTTAGGGTCTGGATCTTAGGGTGAGGGTGCTATGGTTAGCATGTTAGTGTTGGTCAGGGTGGTAAAGAGCGGGTGATGGTGTTGCGGTTTGGGTTGCAGGTTCAGGGTGCTAAGGTTAGGGTTCGGGTCGTAGGGTTAGGATGAGCGTGTTAGGGTTGCGTGTCAGGGATAGGGTTAGGATTAGGATATGAAGGTCAGAGTGGTAGGGTTACGGGTAGGGTGCAGCTTCTGGTGGCCAGGGAAGAAAATGGAGGCGGGTGCCAAACGGGGGAGGGAGGGTAGCTTTCGTGGGGCGAAAGATGGGAGGAGGGGGGTTGCTCAGGAAGCCCACTCCCTTTTTGGCAAAGGGCCCCCTTGCTTCACGAAGGGGGGAGGAGGGGGGGGGGGGCGGGGGCTTCGAAAAATGGCCTCCCCCTCCACCCCCCTTGTATACTGTATGTATGTATGGATGGATGGATGTATATACATACATATGTTTGTCTGTCTGTCTGTCTGTCTGTCTGTCTGTCTGTCTGTCTGTCTGTCTGTCTGTCTGTCTGCCTGCCTGCCTGTATGCATGCATGTATATATGCATGCATGCATGCATGTATGTATGTATGTATGTATGTATGTCTGTCTGTCTGTACGTACGTACGTACGTATGTATGTATGTATGTATGTATGTATGTATGTATGTATGTACGTATGCATGTATGTAGGTATGCATGTTTGTATGTTTGTATGTATGCATGTTCGCATGTATGCATGTCTGTCTGTATGTATATACGTACGCATGTAGGTATGTATGTCTGTATGTCTGTGTGTATGTACGTATGCATGCATGCATGCATGCATGCATGTATGTATGTATGTATGTATGTATGTATGTATGTATTTATGTATGTAATTATGTATGTATGTATGTATGTATGTATGTATGTATGTATGTATGTATGTATGTATGTATGTATGTATGTATGTATGCATGCATATATGTATGCATGCATATATGTATGTATGTATGCATGCTGGTACGTAGGTAGGTAGATATGTAGGTATGTAGGTATGTATGTATGCATGTATGCATGCATGCATGTATGCACGTATGTATGGACGGAAGGATGGATGACTGTATGTATGCATGTATGTATGTACGTATGTATGTCTGTCTGTCTGTATGTATGTATTCACGCATGTATGTATGTATGCACGCATGCATGTATGTATGTATGCATGTATGTATGTATGCATGCATGCATGTATGTATGTGTGTTTGTATGTATGTATGCATGTATGTCTGTCTGTCTGTCTGTCTGTCTGTCTGTCTGTCTGTCTGTCTGTCTGTATGCATGCATTTATGTATGTATGTATGTATGTTCATGTCTATGCATGTACATGTACGTATACATGTATACATATATGTATATGTATGTACATATGCATATGTATGAATATGTATGCATATGTATGTATGTGAATACGTATGCATGCATGCATGTATATGTATAGGTGTGTATGCATGTATGAATGTTTGTATGTATGAATGTATGTATATATGTATGGATGTATGTATGTAGGCATGTATGCATGTATGCATGTATGCATGTATGCATGCATGCATGCATGCATGCATGTATGCATGTATGTATGTATGTATGTATGTATGTATGCATGCATGCATGCATGTATGTATGTATGTATGTATGTATGTATGTATGTATGTACGTATATATACACATATATACATATCCCGCTTCAAGTGGTAGGGCCAAGGAGTGTCGGTAGCTTCGGCTTTGGAAAGAAGGCGCCCCATGGGATGGGGTAGCTTCTCAGGGCCCGAGGGGAAAGGGGGGGGGGCGCCTCGTAGGGGGGTAAACGGGGGCCAGGGGGGTAGTTTCCATGGGGAGGGGGGCTTCGGGAGAGGGGGGTGCAAAGGAAGGGGAGGGGGTAGCTTCCTGAGGGCCGGAGGGGAAGGGGGCAGGGGGGGCAGCTTCGCGGGGGGCAGCATCCATGGGCCGGAAAGCAGTGGGGGAAAGAGCGGGCTTCGAAACGAGGGCCTTCAAGGTGAGGGGAAGGGGCAGCTAAGGGGCATCCCCCTCGGTCCTCTTGGGCGCTCTCTCTCCCTCTCTGTTTTTTTTCCTGCCATGTATCTAGATTTGCATCTATATGTCTATATACACTCGTCGGCGTCGCCGCCGTCGGGGTCATCGTCGTCGCCGTCGTCGTCGGCGTCACAGTTGTCGTCGTCGTCGTCGTCGACGTCGTCGTCGTCGTCGTCGTCGTCGTTGTCGTCGTCGTCGTCGTCGTCGTCGTGTCTCGCCACCGCCGTCGCCGCCGCCACTCCGCCGCCTCGCCGAGGTGAAGGTGGGCGACCCGATCCCCGCCGTGAACCTCGACCTGGGCTTCCCGCCGGACCCCGCCTGCGTGCGGGCCGGGGCTGCGGCGTTGGCGTTGTCGCCACCGCCGTTGCTGCCGCCGCCGCCGCCGTCGTCGTCGTCGTCGTCGTCGTCGTCGTCGTCGTCGTCGTCGTCGTCGTCGTCGTCGTCGTCGTCGGCGTCGGCGTCGTCGTCGTTGTCGCTGTCGTCGTCGCCGTCGTCGTCGTCGTCGTCGTCGTCGTCGTCGTCGTCGTCGTCGCCGTTGCTGTCGGCGTCGTCGCCACTCTCCGCTGGGCAGCGGCCGAAGCGGGCCGCGGACCCGGGCCGTTCGGGGGTCGGGAGCGGCCTGGGCGGCAGCGCGCAGGGCGTGGCGAGGGCTTCGGCTCGTGCTCGGGGTCGGGCTCGAGCCCATTCTCCATTCTCCACAGGGAAGGCCTGGGGCCCCCCCAGCCCCCCTACAGGATTCCACTGGGATCCCCCCTGGGACACCCCCCAGGATCCCCTCCAGGACCACTCTCTGGGACCCCTCTCGGTAAGACGAATGGAAGGGGCTTCCCTTCGACGTAATCGACCTCCCTTACGACGGCGATGACGCTTCAAAGGAGGCTGGCGTGCTTCAATTTAGGCTGGGCTGGCCTCGCGTCGAAGGGCCTCTCACACACGCTGACTGGGTCTGCGGATTTCTTCAATGTGACGATGTGTGAGTCGACCCCCAGGGGCGACGCGCGCGCGCTCAGACAATCTTTAGTACATGCTCGGTGGCGGGCGCTGTCTGGCCACACTGCCTGGGTAGCGGCACACTGTAAGATGCTTGTTCTATGTGATCGGCTCGGACGTGCGCCTCCGTGTTAGTATGCCCCGATGCGTCTCGTGCGAGGGCACCGCGAGTTGGCTTGGGCAGCCGCCTCGTGAGTGGCCGCACGCCTCTGCAGACGATCGGCACTGTTTGGTCCCGTCGGCCATGGCGCGCCTCAGGTGGGGGCGCGCCAGGTCCAGATCAAGGAGGATGAGGAGGAGGAGGATGAAGAGGAGGAGTGAGTAGTAAGCAGGAAGAGGAGGATGGGATGATAACGATGATGACCATGATGATGACGATGATGATGATGCTGATGATGCAGAGGCTGACGATTATGCTGATGTTGATGTTTATGTTGATGCTGATGTTAACGATGATGTTGATGCTGATGTTGATGATGGTGACGACTATGATGCTGATGATGATGATGCTGATGCTGATGTTGATGTTGATGCTGATGCTGATTCTGATGATGCTGATGGTGATGATGTTGAGGATGATGATGATGCTGATGATGATGATGATGGTTATGCTGATGACGATGATGTTGAGGATGATGATGACGGTTATGCTGATGACGATGATGATGATGATGCTTACCCTGATGATCATGATGATGCTGATGCTGATGCTGATGTTGTTGATGATGATTTTGTTGATGATGATGATGGTGGTGATGATGGTGGTGCTGACGATGAT
>CAUYUJ010010680.1:454441-469441 GCA_963575745.1 Prorocentrum cordatum
CAGCCGCATCGCCAGGTCTGACGAGGCCCTGCGAGCTGTGGCTCCAGGGCGTCGAGGCGCGGTCCGACAGGGGCACCCACGTGCCGAACAGCCGCCAGGGCCACAAGCTCTGGCAGGCGGCCATCAAGGGTGAGAGGGTCCGCAGGCAGAGGCAGCGTGAGGGCAGGGCGCTGATGAGGGAGGAGGGAGGAGGGAGGAGGGAGGAGGGAGGAGGGAGGATCGAGCAAGGGCATGCTCGAGCAGCTCCGGGCGGTGCCAGGCAGGCAGAGTCGGCCGGGCTCGGAGGAGGCGCGCGGAGGCCTCTTGGGCGGGCAGCGATGAGACGCTGCTCAGCATCTCGCGAGAGAGTCGGTCGAGTTGGATGGGCGACTCGCGAAGGGACCGCCCACGACAGATGATCGGGCATGATGTTCTAGGTCACCCGCCAGGGCGCGAAGAAAATCGCCATCCGCGCGTCGCGGTCTGGGCCAGATCGGCTGCCCTTCTCCATGGGGGCGGCTGGGCAGCGAGGGCGCGAAGATAGCCGCGCCCGGCGCATCGCGGGGCGCGATGCGCAGAGTTAGATGACCTATTCAGGGTGTTCATCTGACGTTGACCCATGCCGACCTGCCGCCCACCTGCCCGTGTACGCTGGAGGTTCCGTGGGCGGCGACTCGCTGAGAAGGCCGCGCGCTATCAGAGGCACGACGCGAGGCGGAAGCCGGAGGGCGAGCACAGCTGCACGCCACATGGGTGAGGCTCAGGACGGGGGTGGAGGAGGCTGTCGGGCGGGCTTGGACCCAGGAGTCGGTATCGTACCCCTACTCCCATCCCGATGCCCATCTCCAGACCCCCACCGTCTCAGCACCCTGGTTGTGACGAACCAACAACACACACCCATACCCATAGGGGGGTCGGAGAGGGCTATGGGTGCGTGTTGTCGGATGGGGGTCCCCGCTCGAACGGGAGCGTTCCCCAGGGTCCGACAACCCGCACCCATACCCATAGCCAGTCCTCCTCTCAACGACCCCCCTATGGGTATGGGTGTGTGTTGCTCGTTCGTCAAGTTGGGGATCTACCCCTCGAAGCCCGAAGGAGACAGCCCATACCTCCATATAGGGGGGTAGATCGGCCAGCGGGGCCCCGACCACGCCGCTGGGGGTAGGGGTCGGCTCAAGGATGCTCAGTTCAGTCGGGCGGGCCCAGGATCACGAGGGACAAAGACACACTGGCACAATTACTCGTCGATTCCCCCCAAAAAATATAGGAACATATGGGAAGCGAGGAGGGAAGACGAAAGCCCGAACAGCACGGAAGAATATGGGGAATCCTGGGATTCGTGTGTATTTATTTGTGTGTCCCTGGGTCCCTTCAATCAGGAGAAGTCGCTCCAGAGGTTCTGGAGTGCTCTCCGGGCGTCCCGGAGCGCTCCGGAAGGGCCCGGATGCATCGCCGAGGCGGGGCGACTCTCCTGCCCCGTCTGCTCCGACCCCGCCCTGGGCGGCCTGGCGGCCTCCAGGTGGGATGCCCGGGGCCCTCGACTCGGGCGGGGCTGGGCCCACAAGGGCGCCCTCGAGGGCGCGAAGTTATTCGCGCTTCGCGCTTCGCGCTTTGGCTCCGATTCCTCCTCATCCTCCTCTTCTTCCCTGGGAGGCGGCGCGAGAGCGCGAAGTTATTCGCACTTCGCGCTTCGCGCAGCGCGAAGCGCGAAGTTGGGAGCCCTTGGCCCAGGGATCAACCGTTCAAGAGCCTTCCCTGAAGGTGCCCCTGGCCCAAGGTGCCCCCCGGCCTTCCGCTCCACCCTGGAGCCCCTGGGGCCGTCCAGGCCTCGCGAGGGGTGCTCTGGAGGCCGCGGGAGCCTCCGTGGAAGTCCCGCGGGCACCATGGGCCAGGGGCATTTCTGGCAGCACCGGATCCCGGAACGCTCTCAGAGCGTTCTGGGGGACGCTCTGGGACAGCCGCGGCGCCCCACTCGTCCTCCAGAACCGCCGGATCTCGGAGATCCCCGATTTCTCCCGGCACCCCGGGCCGAATAGCAGGAGCGGGAGTCTGATTTTGTTCCTGGTCTTGGCTTCGGTGTCTTAGATTTCTCGGGTGTCGCTAGAAGTGCCCTTGGCCCAAGGTGCCCCCCCATGATTCCCAAGGATGCCCCCGCGTCCTCCAGAGCACCCCTCACGAGGCCCAGGGGGCCCCAGGGGCTCCCAGATGGAGCGAAAAGCTGGGGACACCTTGGGCCAGGGGCACCTTCAGCAGCCCGGCCAGCGGAGGGAGGGAGGGAGGGAGGGAGGGAGGGAGGGAGGGAGGGAGGGAGCGAGGAGGAGGAGGAGGAGGAGGAGGAGGAGGAGGAGGAGGAGGAGGAGGGGTAACTGCGCTCCCCCCGGCCGGCGAGGTCATGCGGTCCGTCACGCCGCTCAGCAAGTCGCGGGCGGTCGCGCCCGAGCGCGCCGCGAGGCGGCTCTGCCGCCGCCCCGTGCGGATCCCCGCTCGTCGTCGTCGTCGTCGTCGTCGTCGCCGTCGTCCTCCTCGTTCTCGTGAAGGCCTCACATGGCCACGGCTGGATTCCCTTCGAAGTTCTCGCCAGACTGCACCCCAGGAGAGGTCCTGAGGGGAAGACGTCGTGGTCGCCGTCGTCGTCGTCGTCGTCGTCGTCGTCTTCGTCTTCGTCGTTGTCGTCGCCGTCGCCGCCACCGCCGTCTTTCTCGTCGTCGTCGTCGTCATTGTCATCGTCGTCGTCACCGGTTCGTCCTTCGAGGTGGTCCGCGGTCTAATTTTCACCTTATTCGGCGTCTGGTGGGTAGTCGTGCTTTTTTATTTCTTTGGCATTTCAGATGCGCGGTTGCTTCAATCAAAATGTGATCAGTCGGCCCCGAGACCGTCAGAAATCGATCTGTGTGAATGTCTTATGACAGGATTTCGGGGTCCGCCGTTGTCGAGGATCGAGGTTCGCGGACCGAGTTTTGATTTTTGTGTTTAAGAGGTTTGATTCAAGAGTTTAGGCTGATTTTGAAACTCCAGAGCCTTCCGGAGATCCGTGGACCTCTACTTTGGGGCCTTCATGGACTTCCGGAGGCCTCCGCAGACCTCCCCCAAGGAGGTCGGTCGTCGTCGTGGTCGTTGTCGTTGGCGTTGTCGTCAGCCGAGAGATCGCAACCATTAGGTCATCATTTGGCACCAGCCGTAGAGCACTATCCATGCACATTGAGCGGCGATTCTTACGCACATATGTCTGTCTGTCTGTCTGTCTGTCTGTCTGTCTGTCTGTCTGTCTGTCTGTCTGTCTGTCTGTCTGTCTGTAGGTAGGTATATAGGTAGGTAGGTATGCATGCATGTATATATATATATATATGCATGCATTCATGTATGCATGTAGGCATAGCAGCATGCATGCATGTTCACATGTATGCATGTACGCATGCATGCATGTATGCATGCATGTATGCATGTATGTATCTATGTATGTGCGAACGCATCTATGTATGTATGCATGTATGCATTGATGCATGCATGCATGTCTCTGTGTAGGTATGTAGGTTTGTACGCACGCATGTGTGCATGCATGTGTGTATCTATATACGTATGTATGTCTGCATGCATTCATGTATGTATGTATGCATGAGTGCATGCATGTATGTATGTCTCCATGTATTCATGCACGCATGCGTGCATGCATGTTTGTATGCGTGTATGTATCTATGCCTGTCTGTCTGTCTGTCTGTCTGTGTGTATGTGTGTTCTTATGTATGTATTTATGTCTATATGTCTGTATGCGAGTATGTCTGTCTGTCTGTCTGTCTGTCTGTATGTATGTATGTATGTGTGTGTATGTCTGTCTGTCTGTCTGTCTGTCTGTCTGTCTGTCTGTCTGTCTGTCTGTCTGCATGCATGCATGCATGCATGCATGCATGTATGTATGTATGCCTGTATGTATGTATGTACGTAGGTATATACACATCTATATGTATCAATGCATGCATGTATGTATGTATGTATGCATGCATGCATGTATGTATGTATGTATGTATGTATGTATACATGTATGTATGTATGCATGTATGTATGTATGTATGTATGTATGCATGCATGTATGTATGTATGTATGTATGTATGTATATATGTATGCATGCATGCATGCATGCATGTATGTATGTATGTATGTATGTATGTATGTATGTAGGTAGGTAGGTAGGTAGGTATGTATGTATGTATGTATGTATGTATGACTGTAGGCATGTATGTATGTATGTTTGTATGTATGTATGTACGTACGTATGTATGTATGCATGTATGCATGCATTCAGGTATACATGCATGTATGTATGTATGAAAGTATGTGTATACATGTACATGTATATATAAATATATATACATGCACATGTATATGATGTCCTTCGGCCCATCCCTCCACCGTGCTTGGATTGTGGTCAGAGTCCTCTGGGATGCTTCTTTGGGTCTCTTCGGAGCGCTCTCTTGGGGACATCTTGGGACTTCCTGGGGGCCTCTTGAGGGCCTCTGGGGGCCTCGTGATGGCCTCTTGGAGCTTCCTGGGGGCCTCTCGAGGCCGAGGGCTCGAAATGTTCTTTTGGGTCCCCAGTCTGGGCCCCTCTTGGAGCCGCCTTGGGGGCCTCTTGGGTCGTCTTGGAGGCCTCTTGGGCCGTTTTCGGGCCCTCTGGGGAGGTCTTGGGGCCCTCTTGAAGGCTTCCCGGGCGTCTTACGATCTTGGGGGCCTCTTAAGCCGTCTTGGAGGCTCGGGAAGCCGGAAAGACGATAACCCCCACATCTTTCAAGCCAATGAGAAATTACAGAGTTTTGCCTCTTGGGGCCCTGTTGGGAAGCCTTTGGAGGCCTCTTGGGGCGTCCTGGGGGCATCTTGTGCCGTCTCGAGACCGTCTTGAGACCGTCTTGAGACCGTCTTGGGCGTCTTGGACCGACCGTGCGGCGACTCGTGGCCCCCTTGGACCGTCTTGGGGGCTTCTTGGGGCCCTTCGGGCCCGTCTGGGGGCCCTCTTGGGGCCGAACACACAATGCGATGAGACGCACCGGCCCCAAGAAGGCACGCGTGGAGCCCCAAGAGATTTGTCAATTTTAGGTCTGGGCCCCTTGAGGAATCCTGAGGATTGAGGACAGGCTTAAGGGACTAGGCCAAGGACCTGAGGGCGCTTCCATTCGTGCCTCAAGGGCACGGTGGCAGATATTTGAATATGTATGCACGTGTACGTATGTGTCTATAAACATATGTATGTAGCACCCATGCGCGAATGAGCAGTTGCAGCCGTTGAGGCATCATATGGCACCAGCCGTAGAGCACCTCCCACAGCGCACCTTGGCAAAAACGAGAAGTCGCAACCATTATGCTATCATAGGGCGCCAGCCATACAGCGCCGCACAAAAATACTGGGGCAAGACCGAGAACTCGCAACCGCTAAAGCACCATATGGCGCCAAGCGCAACGTTCCACACCTAGAGACCAGCTCTGATTGGGAAAGAAGGCTAGACATGCAGCAGTCCAGCAGATGTCTTCACAGCCTTGAGCCCCCAGGGGGGCGGCGGATAATGCTTGACCAGTCGTCGATCGTACAGCGTGCTGGGGTGGGAGCCGATTGGGGTCAGATGAGCAGGGGAGATAATACAGGGGAGCGGGCAGCAGAGGGTGTAGGCGGAGAGAATAGAGGAGCGACATTCTGAGAAGATGAGAAGGTTGTCGAGAGAAGAGATGATATTGCATCGAGAAGGTAGGAGATGAGCGATGGCGGCGCAACGAACAGACAAAATAGAGGATCCAGGAGAGGATGGAGGCAAGCTAGGTGCGCTCGCACCACATCTGGCATCCTACACCTCCCTCCGCTTCTTCCGCACTGCGCACATCGCACACCCCTTTCAGTTCAAATGGCTTCTGACAACTGGGGCCCGCCGTCGGTACCCTCTGGGCTGCCAGAGGCCTGGGGGCCGTGCGAGCTGCAAGACCTTTTGCGAGGCGGGCGCTCCGTGTGCACGTGGAGCTCCCCTCGCAGCAGGGTAGGTCTTGTTTTGGCCATGTCTCAATCGCTCGCGTGACGTCCTGGGGCCTCGAAGCGGCCCCCAGACGCCGAAGCCTGCGAAGAGCTCCCAGCCCATTTTTTTCGGGGGGGGGATTCGCCAGGGGGTCCGCGCCTCAGGAGGTCTCCGCAGGCCCCCCCGGCAGGCCTCCGCAGGCCTCCCGAGGCTGCCTCACGGAGGCTCCCAGAGGCTCGAAGAGAGGGGCCAAACAGCTCCCAAAAGCTTCGAGATCGTCCAACATGGAGTTTTTGGGAGTTCCCAATGGTACCCTCGCATCCTTGCCTCCTCGGTCCATCCTTGGTTACTTTTGTTGGCCGCGCCCCGCTCGAAAAGATTCGAAATGGCCTTAAAAGGCTCTTGCATCCTTATCTCGCATCCTCACTGTACGTGTTGTCTGTAGCATCGTTAGACTTGTCCGCATCCCCACCAGGAGAGCCCTGGCCCCGCTGCCCGAGCTGCCGCCCCCTGGTGGCTGGTGGGGACAGATGCCGTCTCCGTCGGGCTTCGCGGCATCCCCGCCCCCGCCCCGAGGGCACAGGCTGGCGCTGAGGAGCCCTGGCCCACTCGGGGACGGGGACAGGCCTGACGCTTGAACCAGTTTCTTTCTCCTTCCAGCGTCAAGGGCGTCGCGGGGTGGGGTGGGGGGCCCGGCGACGTAGCGTTTTGCCCCCGCGGGGGCTTGGAATGATCCGGAATAGGCCCGCCGCAGTCATTCCCAGACCCCGCCGGCGCCGAACGTTGCGTCACCCGGGGGGAGAAGGAGGTCGGCAGTTTTGTAGATGGAGCCATGAGGGATGGGACCTAATGACAGGATCTGGGAACTGTGCGAATTCGTTCTAAACCGAGCTCATCTCCGTGGAGTGTGGTTTGGTGGAAGTGATCGCGCGGGTAGGGTAGATGCCGGGATGAGCAGGGTAGCATAGCAAAGCGCAATGGCTGGGTGACTGCACCTGCGGCCAATAGGAGAACGGTGGCAATAATAATGAGAAGAAGAGGGATGACACGAATACTAGTAACAACATATGTATAATTATGGGTATTAACGAATCGTAATAAGTATAATAATAATGATGAGGGAAAGGGAGTAGTATGCGCAAGGAGAAGGACGGGAATGGTGTCCCAATCTGAACCCTTCACTGCTTGAAGCCACTCGTCCTCATGGCCCCGTCCCTCAGGGCCCAATCTCTGATCCAGGGTGGGCGGGGGGGTGGGGGGTCTGGGCCCGGCTGCGGCCGCCACGCCGAACAGACAAGAGAGAGCGCGCCCCTGCCTAGAGGAGGAGGAGGAGGAGGAGGAGGAGGAGGAGGAGGAGGAGGAGGAGGAGGAGGAGGAGGAGGAGGAGGAGGAGGAGGAGGAGGAGGAGGAGGAGGAAGGGCATCCCCGCGGGCGGGATGGACCGATCTGCGCCCCCCCCCACCAGTCTGGCCGCGCGTCCCAGCCGCGGCGCGCGCCCCCAGGCCGCCGCAGCCGAGGCCCCGTGCGCCCGCGCGCGGGCGAGATGACGATGTCGTCGTTCGAGGATCGTCGTCGTCGTCGTCGTCGTCGCCGCCGCCGTTGTCGTCGTCGTCGTCGTCGTCGTCGTCGTCGTCGTCGTCGTCGTCGTCGTCGTCCCGTCGTCATCGTCGTCGTCGTCATCGTCGTCGTCGTCGTCGTCGTCGTCGTCGTCGGGGGGGCCGCCCGCCGCCACTGCCAGCCGCGCCGGCGCCAGCACGGAAGGTCCCCCCACCGCATCGACGCAGACTGTACCGTTAGGCCACTGGGGGACTGGCGTTAGCCAGCGGGTGGCGGCCTCCCGCTGCCGCCGCCGCCGCCGCCGCCGCTGCCGTCGCCTCCGCCGCCGCCGCTGCCGCTGCCGCAGCTGTCGCTGCCGTTGCCGCCTCCGCCGCTGCTGTCGCTGCCGCCGCCGCCGCCGCCGCCGCTGCCGCCGCTGCCGCCGCTGCCGCCGCTGCCGCCGCTGCCGCCGCTGCCGCCGCTGCCGCCGCTGCCGCCGCTGCCGCCGCTTACGCCCGGCCAGGGCGGTTTCGAGGTCACCGCCGCCGAGGGAGAAGTCGGCGCCTCCTCCGAAGAGGCGCGCCGCCCGCCGCCGCCGCCCGCCGCCGCCGCCCGCCGCCGCCGCCGTCGCGCGTGGTGCCTCGGGTTCGCCTGGAACGCCGGTCGCGTCTGGCAGGCACCGTGCGCCCCACTGGTGGTCAACCTTCCCCTTCTCTTCCAACCCCAGCTATGAACTTTAGTTTCACACGCCTGCGCTTCGACTCTCTTTTTCGGCCCAACCAGTTAACCTCTATCCAAGCCGCAGAATTCCAGCTCCCGACACCACCTCAGCATACCGATTTCCAGCTTCTGGTTTGAGGAGGAGGAGGAGGACGAATCATAATAATAAGAGTACTAATAATAATACAATTAAGACAAACGATATTATGAATAGTAATATGACTAATAATAGTCATAATAATAATAATTTCAATAATAATAATAATGATAATAGTAATCATACTACTACTACTACTACTACTACTACTACTACTACTACTACTAATAATAATAAGAATAAGAACAATAATAATAACACTAAGAATACTAATACTAGTACTAACAATATAAACGATATCAATACTCTTACTGATAATAAGAATGAGCGTAATACTTAGAAACATAGTAAGAATATGCAGAATAATACTAATAATGAGTAATAATAATTAGAACACTAATACAAATAAGAAGAGGAGGAGGAGGAGGAGGAGGAGGAGGAGGAGGAGGAGGAGGAAGATGAGGAGGGGCAGGAGGAGGACGAGGAGGATTGACGATGGAGGATGGAAGAGGAGGAGGAGGAGGAGGAGGAGGAGGAGGAGGAGGGGGAGGAGAAGGAGGAGGAAGACTGGCGATGGAGACTCGAGGATGGAGGATGGAGGATGAAAGAGGAAGGGATTAGGGTGGAGGATAGAGGAAGGAGGGAAGAGGGAGGAGAAGGATGGATGGGCGATGGATGAGGGCGGGTTGAGGATGGAGGCCGGAGGATGGAGGGGCCCCTCCGCCTTCCCCGTGCTCCACGTCCCGGGCCGCCCCCCGCCTTCCCGGGACCCCGCCCGTGCGCGCGGCCCGCGCCCGCGCAGGTACACGCGTTCGCCCTCGGCCCCGCGGCGCCGCCCGGGCGGTGCGCTGTCGGCTTCCCCTGCCCGCGGCGGCGCCGGCGGCGGCGGCGGGGCGGGGCTCCGCGTCGACGGGTTGTTTGCTTTCGGGGGCCCTTGAGGCCTCCGGATGCTTGCGGGGGTCTGGTGGTCGTCGACGCCGCCGCCGCGGCCGCAGTCGTTGTCACCGTCGTCGGGGGGTCCATCGCTCGGTCGGTCGGCAGGTCGGTCCGTCGCCTGGTCGGTCGGAAGGTCGGTCCGTCGTCTTCATCGTCGTCGTCGTCGTCGGCGGCGGCGGCGGCAGAACGGGGCCCCGCGTTTCGAAGATCAGAAACCCAGACCCACTCGGGTCGTGAAACAATCACGACAGGAGTGTATTTGCGATTTTGGGCCTCTGGGGGCCCTTCCCAGCTGGGCCTCGGGGCCGTCGAGGAGCGGACTCGAGAACGGCCGGGCCTCGGGGCCGTCAAGACACCAGTCTCGGGGAATGGGTCGAGATGTCGTGGGGTCGACCTAATGAACAAATCATGTTGCCGGGGGTCTGGGAAAACGGCATTACCCGAACAAAACACGCTGATAGCAGCAAAGGTGAAGAGGTGATTTGAGGAGTAGGAGTTCGGCTTATGATAACGTGCCAGGACAAGGGTGAGAGCACGGCCATGTGCACCCCAGTTCATCGTGGCCGTCGGGACCAAGCATGTAGCTGGCATCGAGACGAGAGCGCGATTCTGGAATGCATCGCGAAGAAGTCGCATGCGAAACGGCTGCCAGACCAGGCGATCTCTGGGCTCCCCGTCCCCTCTGTGGACTCTTCTGTGGTCCTCGTCTACCTCCGCTAGAAACCTCCAGCAACATCCTACGAGGGAATGAGCATCATTTCTGGGAGGTCCGCTCCGCGTGGACCTCGGAGGAGTTTGTTTGACCGTTTTTTGTTCCTCCAGCGTCGCGCGTGGAGGGGTGGAGGATCTTCACGGGCAGCTGTAGGGGTGGACAGGCTCGGGGGGGGGGAGGCTGCGTCGGCCCCCGATCGCCCACTGGTCCTCGGCAGATCGCCCGTCCATCAGCGACGCATCGCCGGCTCCAGCTCGCGGCGGCGGGGCGAGGGCCCACGTCGCACTCGTGCTGGGGGGAGAAGGATCTGGTCGGATGCTGCCCGAAGTTATCCGTAAGGGCTTCGCCCCCTGCCGCTGGCCCCCTCTCTCGGAGAATGGGCCATGGAAGAGCTAAGTCATGAGGCCTTGGCGCTGTCGTGAAGCAGTATCGAAACTTCATGCGAAGCCGATTCGCAATCAGCAAAACCAACTGATCACAAGAGGGGTTACCACACCTGGCGATTGGTAAGACGTGTATGGTTTACGGGCTTGGTTACCACACCTTGCGATTAAAGGGCCGAGGGAGTTCTCGCAGTTTGGGTTACCACGCCTTGCGATGGATGTGCGTGAAGGGTGGCACCGAATTTCAGAAATGTGGCAAATCCCCTGTGTTTTTGGACCCTGACCCCGCGGATCTGCGTGAGGGGTGGCACCGAATTTCAGAAATGTGGCAAATCCCCTGTGTTTTTGGACCCTGACCCCGCGGATCTGCGTGAGGGGTGGCACCGAATTTCAGAAATGTGGCAAATCCCCTGTGTTTTTGGACCCTGACCCCGCGGATCTGCGTGAGGGGTGGCACCGAATTTCAGAAATGTGGCAAATCCCTGTGTTTTTGGACCCTGACCCCGCGGATCTGCGTGAGGGGTGGCACCGAATTTCAGAAATGTGGCAAATCCCCTATGTTTTTGGACCCTGACCCCGCGGATCTGCGTGATGGGTGTCGATTTCGAGCCCCCCCAGCAATTCAGACAACGCGCCCAGGGGGTGCTAAAAATCTGGTTTGGGCCTCCACCCCCCTCGCGCGGTCAATCAACTAGTTACAGTAACCAGCAATAAGCAGAACTGTAACACTGGAAACTACACGCTACAACTGGTACAGGAAACTGCGAATCCCGCTCCTCGCAGCCTGGTGGCCCCACAAGGGGGCCGGCGGACTTCGCCGTCGCCGTCGCCTTCGTCTTTGTTTTCGCGCCTGCGACACGGATCGCGTAATTCCTCCCTGGCGCTATGTGGTGCCATGACATGTTCGATTTACATCTTTCAGATTTTCAGAGGAACCCGCATTTCACATGCAGGTTTGAGGGGGCAGTCCGGCCCGACGAAGTAGGCCTGGCCCAAGGTGGCCCCCAGCTTCCCCAGGCAGGCGCAGGTGGCTTCCAGGACACCCCCCACAGGGCCCAAGGTGGCCTCGGGGGCCCCAAAGTGGCGCGAAAAGCTGAAAGCTGGGAGCACCGTGGGCCAGGAGCAATTCCAGCAGCGCCTCACCCGATCTGGGGTCGTCGCCGCTTGGTCGGTCGGTCGCTCCGTCGGTCTGTCGGTCTATCTATCCGATGGTCGGTCGGTCCGTCGGTCGGTCGTCCGTCCGTCCGTCCGTCGGTCGTCGTCGTCGTCGATCGAGGATGGAGGGTCGAGGATCAGGGGGCTCACATCGCCTTTGGAAGGGGGAGGGGAGGGGGACCTACAGTCATCGTGCTACCATCAGGAACGACAAACAAGGACCGACATTTTTTGTTGCCACGGCTAGACTCGGCGTCCTAGATCCTGAGCCCTGAGTGGTCTTTATTTCAGCGTCTTGGCTGTATGGCCAGGGATCGTGATCCGTTCAGTCCTGGCGCTGTTTTTCCTCGGATTATTCGGGAGTAGCGACACGTGTGTGTGTGTGTGTTCCCTCCTCTGTGCATTGCGGCCTTCGTTTGCATACAGCGTGTCCCCTGTTGCCAATCCGCCGGAGCAGTCGCCGTCTGCCCAGCCGCCGACGTGTGTGTGTGTGTGTGTGTGTGTGTGTGTGTGTGCGTGCGTGCGTGCGTGCGTGCGTGTGTGTGTGTGTGTGTGTGTGTGTGTGTGTGTGTGTGTGTGTGTGTGTGTGTGCGCGCGTTTGTATGGCTGAGGGGGGGAAGCGTCGACCCGAAATCGCCCGTTCCTCGCCGATCGGGGCCTGGGCTCCTCCACCCCGTCCAGGAGCGTGCGAGGGCTCATCGCCGATCCTTCGGCGACGTATCGCCGACTCGAGGTCACTGCCCCCCCGCCCCCCGAGCCAGACCCCCCCCCTGTCGTTCAGTCCTGGCGTTGCTTTTCCTCGCAGTTCCCCGCGCCCGAGGGGCGATTTCGGGGCCCCAGGGCCATGAGCAAAAGCGTCAGCAACGGGGAGTCGGGCATGGAATGACTGATGTTTCTCTCGGGGCCTCCTTGGAGGCATCCAGGTAGAAAGTGGGGGTCTGGTGGTCGTCGCTGCCGCAATCATCGTCGTCATCGTCGTCGTCGCCGTCGTCGTGCGCGGATGGGTAGTCGCTGTCGTTGTCATCCTCGTCGGGGGGGTCCATCGTTCGGTCGGTCGGCAGGTCGGTCTGTCGCTCGGTCGGTCGGTCGGTCGGTCGGTCGGTCGGTCGGTCGGTCCGTCGTCGTCGTCGTCGTCGTCGTCGTCGTCGTCGTCGTCGCGTTGCTCGAGGCTGCAGGGTCGAAGATCGAGGTTTTCGGGTATTCCTGGCCCTTCTCGGACTTCCAGAGACCCCTGGAGGCCCGCGGAGGCCCAGCTCTGGGAGGCCTCGAGAGACCTCCCAGAGCCTCACGCAGACCTCCCACGAAGGGCGGCCCAGGACCTTCGACATTCTTGTTTGCTGTCTTCTTTTCCAGGGCTTACGTCTTTGTCTTCAATTTTGAACTGTGGGGAACCGGGCCCAGGTGCTCCGGAAGCAGAGGCCTGAGGTACCGACGCATCCGTGCAGCGTGGGCGTCTTGGCGCACCCAGCTTCTCACCCCCGCTCCGTTCTGGACGGCCCCGGCCCCCGAAGTGGCCTCCCCCTTCGGAGGCCGCACAAGGCAAACCACAAACTTCTCGAATCCAGGAGCTCGGACCTCGCCCCCTTGATTCGAGGGGGCAGGACGGGAGGGGGGGGCGCTCGACAGGGCCAAGGAATAGCGGGGAGAAGGGGGAGCTGTGATCCCAAGTCTTCTCAGCCTGACCACTGAAGCACAATCGGGGATGGGGCAGCGCGGGCGACTCGCGGCAGATTCCATCCTGCTCGCCGGAACTAGTGTTGGGCCACCTCAGACCCCCAGTCGGCCCCAATGCTCGCCCGGCCCGCCTGTCAGGGCCTGCCTCCCCGACCTGCCAGGTTAGAGCCAGCCCGCCCGACCCACCCGTTGGAGTCCGCCCCCCCGAGCCGCCCGTCGGGGTCCGCTCGCTTGGCCCCGACCCGCGCGTTCATTGACGACCCACCCAGTATTGCAGAGTCCGCCCGGTTCCTTGCTTGGAAGCCCGCCCAGTCCAATGTCGGGGGCGACAAAGAGGAGCTTGATATCTAGGGTGGTGATATCATGGCGCCTATTTCTCATGTCAATGCGCCCACTGGACACCCCCTGGACCGCGCACGTGCCTCGGGGCATGATGTGCGACCCCCCTCTTGGGCGCCCCCTCCCGATGGAAGCCCGCCCGCCCGCTGTCATGCTCCTGAATTGGGGTCCGCCTCGTTGGAGCTGGCTGGGGGGTTGAGGTGGCCCAGCACTGATTCTGGCCAGCAGGAAGGGGGCCCAGGTCCGAGGTGCTCGCTGGGTACGAGAAGGATTTTTGCTTTTTTCCCGCTTCTGGGGGGCTTTTTCGAGCCCAGGGAGCGTCAAAAACGGATTCAGGGTGAGAAACTGCACCAGATGGACCCTCGGAGGGATCTGGGGACCGATTTTGAGGTTTGGCTTGGCCTCCACCTCCTGACCGTTTTCCTGGGGTCCCGACCAGTTCAGCCCCCCTGGCTGCCTCCAACCGCCCGGTTCCTTGCTTGGAATGCCCGCCCGCCCGCTCTGATGTTCTGCTTGCCCGTCCCGCCCGTTAGGGCCCGCCCGCGCGACCCATCCGTTGGGGCGTGCCCGCCCGGCCCGCCCGTTAGGGTCCGCCCGCCCGTTAGGGTCCGCCCGACCCGCCCGTTAGGGTCCGCCGCCTGTCAGGGGCTACCCAGGAGCTTGCGTGAACAGACGAGGCCCCCCAGCGCCCGCTCGCGCGCGGCGCTCCTGGTGCCGCTTGCGCCACGCAGTGCGCACTTGTACCCTGGAGACACGAAGGTTACTCGCGCTTGCACCCGTGAGGTACAAGCGCAATACGCACTTAAAACCTTAGAGAGACAGACGCTACCCAGACTTACACCTGAGAGGGAGAGAGCGAGAGAGAGAGAAAGAGAGAGATACAGACGCTACCAGCACCTACACCTTAGAGACACCAGCTCTACACGCAATTCAACCACAGAGACACGAGCGCTACGGATTTGAGGCCATCTTGAGGTGGTTGTGAGATCACACTGGTGCAATACTGAGGTCACGTGTGTGTTGTTGAGGATGATGTTGGAGATATTGTCCAGGATGTTGATCACGAAATGGTTTCTTACATTATTCATGAGACAGTCCGACATATTGGTTTGGAAATCGCTGAGAGTTGTTTCCAGGAAGCTGTTTATGATGATGGGATGGTATTGTCTATTGTATGTCTTTCGACATTGCCCAGGGTGTTATTTCAGATACTGTTGAGATTGATTGGGATCTTGCTCAGGATATCTTTTAGGACACTGATTCCGCTATGGTGTATACTATTGTTGGGGACCTTGGGGTATTGTTGGTGGTAATGTTCGGGTTATTGCGCATACTATTGGTGAGGGTATGGTCCAGGAGGGTTTTCATGATTTCTTTATGATATGATATCGTTCATGGGATTTTTCAGCATAATGGTCGGGATAGCGCGTGATTTATCGTATAAGATTTGGGTTCGGATCTTGTTTGGGATGGTGTTTATG
>CAUYUJ010010681.1:0-27069 GCA_963575745.1 Prorocentrum cordatum
GGGCGCGGCCGCTCCCAAGCGGGGCCCCGCGACAGCCCACTGGAGCTCCTCGTCCGTGGCCTGCGAGAAGCCGAGGGGCGGGACGCGTGCCGCGTGCCACGCGGCGTTGCGGCGGCGCCGCGAACGCCCTGGCACAGGCGCGCCGAGGGCCGCCAGCTGCAGTGCTGGGCGCGCGGCCCGCTCGCGGTCACGCCACGAACCTGGCGGCGCAGCACCCAGGTCGGCCCGGGCACGCCGTAAGCCAGCCTCGCAGGCCAGCTGCGCCCGGCGGCGGGCCGCCCGCCGAGCCGTCGTCGCGCCGAGCTGCACATTCTCCAGCGCGCGAACGGGCCGCCACCAGGCAGGGCGGCCCCCCGAAGCCATCATGCGATCCGAGCCGAGAGCCCCGCTCCCTCCTCCCTCACGCCCGCCGCGTTGCCCCGACAGGACGACGGGTTGGGGTCGCAGGGAACGCCGAGGAAGAGTCCAGGAGCGGGGGGCCTACGGAAAGGCATGAGCCAAAATGGCTACGGAGAAGGAGGAGGAGGAGGAGGAGGAGGAGGAGGAGGAGGAGGAGGAGGGAGGAGGAGGAGGAGGAGGAGGAGGAGGAGGAGGAGAGGGGCGGAGGAGGAGGAGGAGGAGAGGATGGAGGAAGGAGGGAGGAGGAGGAGGCGCGGAGGAGGAGGAGGAGAAGGAGGACTGGAGGAGGACTGGAGGAGGATTGGAGGAGGACTGGAGGAGGACTGGAGGAGGAGGAGGAGGAGGAGGAGGAGGAGGAGGAGGAGGGAACTTCCTCCTCATTCTCCCCCCCCCGACTCTTGGTGCTGCCACCCCTCGTCCTGCTCCAGCCCACTCGTGCCGGCAGCCGCGGCCAGCAAGGCCCGCGCAGAGCCCCGAGATCCGAGCGTCGCACTTCTTTTGCACGGGGCGTTCTCGCGGGGCTTCGGGCCCTGAGACCATGTGAGATCGAGCGGGCTGGAAACACACAACAGAAAGATGGGGTCGAAGGCTCTGGCAGTGGTTTTCCGCGAGGTTGCATTTTTCACCACGCGGGATATCAAGGAGCGTGGGGGTGGGAAGGCCAGGGGCCAAAAGGGAGGGAAGAGGAGGGGCGATTCCTCGGCGACATCGTGCCGCCCCGCTTCGGCGTCAGATGGCGTGGTCACTTTTCCCCGAACTCGTCCGCCCCATCGCGGAGGTCATCTTGCTGCAGTCTGCTTACGCTCTGCTGGATTCGGATTCAAAACCAAGACCGTTCCAGCGACATCTCCCTCCTCCCTTCTCCTCCTGCTCTTCCTCCTCCTCCTCTTCCTCCTCCTCCTTTTGCTACTCCTCCTCTTCCTCCTCCTCCTCCTCCTCCGCCTCCTGCTCCTCATCCTCTTCCTCCTCCTCCTCCTCCTCCTCCTCCTCCTCACCCTCCCTTTCGTCCAAACCAGTCGGCGCATGCGGGTACCCCACAGGGACCGACGACGAGCAGGAACCCCGAAGCTCGGTGGCAGCTCGCTCGTGCTCAGTGCCTTGGGTCTCCGCTGGTGCGGTGCATCGTCGGATGACTCTGCGCTCCTTGGTGTCGTCCCGCCTGCTCATTCCACTTCAACTACAGGTGTCGGGAACAATTAAGCAACACTCATTCAGAACATATGGTTTGAACTCCCCCCCCCTCCCCCGAAATGCACTGAGTGGTCTTCAAGAATCTTTGAGATCTGGCGGCTCTGGAGGATGCCTCGGGCGCCGCGGCCTTCTCAGAGCGTTCTGGAATTCTCCGAAGGCGTTCTGGAACACTCTGGAACGGATCTATCCTCGTCCTAGCCCGGTCTGGTATACCCGTGTACAACCGTCACCTCAGCACACTCATCCTGAATCGTAGCAGCTCGTGAAATAGCTCTAGGATTTTGACTGTTGGCGCGTCCTCTGTACGCCTGGCAACATTGCAACCCAAACTAGGATTTGCATAGCCAGGTGCTTAAACGTAATATAACGGTTGCACCTCGCTGAAAGCCATGCACATTCGCACCACAGGCTGAACACCAGAAACAGAAATTCTTCACACCCAGACTCCCGAAGTCGCGGCGAGGAAAAGGAGGAAGATGGAGGGTGGAGCAGGGAGGATCGGCGGGAGGGAGGGACGAAAGGGGAGGGTGGAAACAGATGGCGCAGGTGGATCAGCAAGAGCGGGTAGTTGTCACCTGCGCACCCCAAACTGGAGAGTAACTATGGGCCCCTCGCTGTCTTCCCCCAACCACGCTTGGCCAATTGGCCAATCGGACTGCGTTCACTGAGAGCCCCCATTCACTGCTGCCGAACGTTATTTGTTTTCATCGGTTTTCTGTGCGGAGCCTGCCAACCATACTAGCGTCGTCAGCCCAAACCGTTGTATAGCCCCCATACGTTTACAAGCATCGCGACTCCATGAATCATGAAACTTAAGTGTCACAGATTTGAAGCCTCGTCTCTCTTGACGCTGCCCTTGGAATTATCGTATGACCCCTGGCGACCCAACAGACATTCTGATTGGAGGATGGGCGGCACATCCAGGCCGCACAAGCCGCCAGTGCTGACCAACAAACTTTGCCACGAACCAGGCATATTCTGAAATCCTGCCGCCATTGCACCCGCTGGGTGATTGGAGAGGCGACTATGATCACTGGGACACATCTTATACACGAGTACGTTCCCCCTCTATCTTCTCGCAACTTTTGAGAGCCCAAGTCGCAATCACTGTGGCACATACATTCGCTGGGGCACCGCGCTTCCGTCCAGATCGTCAGTCAGCAGGACGAGCGGGGGAGAGATAGAGACATCCATAGCGAGAACACCATGCATTTACATGCGACAAAAGATGCAGAAAGAGTTTCAAGGAGCTGCCATGTGTAATGCCTGCACCTTTCGCGATCCACATGCTTGTGCCGCGTGGAAAACGCACTCCGACGGCTGGGTCACATGAGCGTTGCACATCCCCGTCACTTTGCCGTCCTGCTTGCACGACGAAGTGTGCCGTCTAGACATTCACCCCGACCTCGGCCCTCATAGGATCTGTAGCCAATCGCCAACATGGTCCAAGCAAACATTGGAAGGTACGCCACAGCTGACATCCAACAGAGAAAGGGGCATGGAACCCATTTCCTCGACTCTCTGATCTACGACTTCACCGCTAAGAGCAGGTTCGGTAGCGAGACAACTCGCGACAAATAGGTCCCATCAGCATACATGCTGGTTTGATGTTTTCGATCGCTCAAGTCAGATCCTTGAAAATGCCATTGCTTTTTGCATACCGTGTTGGGGGCGCGAGGCGTTAAGGAAGGTATTCCCAAGAGAGCAGCTGACTTTCTCCTCCTTGTCGTCGTCAACCTCCTCCTCCTCCTCCTTCTCATCATCATCATCATCATCATCATCATCATCATCATCATCATCATCATCATCATCATCATCACAAATGCGGCTGCTGATCCTTCTCTCCCGTCGCCCGTGAAGGCTGGCCCTGGGGCTTCACCCAACCCTGCTCCTTCTACGTGGGACCTCCACACAAGTTGACTTGTCGGTAGGGTGGGTGGGGCGTTGCGCTCGAGACCTCCCCACCTCTCAAACTACTCCCAAAACTACACGGATGGAGGCCTGGTGGTTTCCAATATGTTGCCATCGCTTTGCTACTCCGCACGTTCGTGATAAGCACGTCCAGCGGCTACTCGGATTGAGGGCGGCTCGTTTTCAGAATGTGCCTCTCGCCTAAGCGCCGCGCGCATTCGCCGTAAGAGTCTGCAGCACGTACAGAGGTAAAGGCCGAGATGTTTCCGAATTCTTGGCTCTTGCCCTGGCGCTGCGCACCTCTTTTTTTATTTTCTGGCCGCGCACGGATGGAAAACGGTGCCTTTTCAAAATGGGGCTCTCGCTTAGAGCGTCCCCGAAATAACCGGCCAGAAGCTTACCTATATGCAACAGGTACATGAGTGGAGGCCGGTTCAGCTTCAGAATAAAACTCTCGCTTGAGACTTCTCTGCGCCTTTTGATCAGGAGTTGACAACATGTGGAACTGCTGCGCGCATGAAATGCGGCTCAATTCTTAAAACGAGGTTCCTTTCAATATCCTTTTAAACTCTGTCGTCCCTCATCAGGGCGAGGGGTCCCGAACAGTCTTACTTTCTCCCTGCGCGCGCCTGGCTGGAAGGCAGCCCCGGCCTCTGTGGGGCACACCTGGGGGGCACCACGTGGGTGCAACACTCGTGGGCCACGCACGGGGGGCCACGCTTGTGGGCCACGCTTGTGGGCACCACACTCGGGGGCCACACCTGGGGGCTGCACCTGGGGGCCACGACCTGGGGGCCACGACCTGGGGGCCGCAGCGGGGGGGCCGCACTCGGAGGCTGCCCTGCGGGGGCACATCGCCCGCGCCGCCGGCCCCCCCCCACAACAACCCGCCCGCAGGGTGCGGGGTGCTGCGCACCCGCTCCCCTCCCGGGCCAGAGCGACGGGGGGCGGGCCGTGATCGAGCCAGGGCTCTCGCCTGCCTGGCAGGCCCACGGGGCGCCCGTCCTTCGAGGATGTGGTCGCACGAGGAGGGGACCTTTGGGACACGAGGGGGCAACCTGGATCTTCCTTGGTCCTCCTCCAAGGCACTCCTCATCCTCCTCCTCCTCCTCCTCCTCCTCCTCCTCCTCTTCCGCCTCCTCCTCCTCCTCATCGCGAAGGGGCCAATTCCAATTCCAATTCCAATTCCTCCTCCTCCCTCCCTCCCTTCCTTCCTCCCTCCCCCCTCTCCCCCCTACCTCCCTCCCGCTGCCCCCCCCCCCGGTCCTCCGAATTCCACCCTCCGCACCCGCATCTCCCGCACCTCCCCCATCCCCCGCCCACCCATCCCCCGCCCCCCTGCGCCCTCCAGCCTGCGCCCTCCCCAGAGGCCGCACCACCGCGGCCTCCTCGAAGGCGGCGAAGCCGGAGGTGGTCCTGTTCATCGCGCCCAGGAGCAGCTGCGCAGCACTCTCGGCCGCGTCTGGCTGCCACGCCCCAGGCTCTCCAGCCTGTCGGCAAGATGGAAAGGGAGGCGGACAGGGAGGGGCAGGAGGGACGAGGAGGGATGAGGGAGGAAGACGACGATGAGGACACTGAAGAGCAAGACGAAAAGGAAGGGGGGCGCACCGAGAGGAGGAGGAGGAGGAGGAGGAGGAGGAGGAGGAGGAGGAGGAGGAGGAGGAGGAGGAGAGGGAGGAGGAGGAGGAGGAAGAGGAGGAGGACGAGGAGGAGGAGGAGGAGGACGAGGAGGAGGAAGCGGTGGAGAAGGAGCACCAGGAAGGAAGGAAGGAAGGAAGGAAACGCTGCGGGGGAAGTCCCGCGCCCGTGCCTAGAGAGGCGCCGGGTTCGCTAGCCTCGTGGAACAAATTATCCTGGCAAAGCAACCTAACAGCGATGTGTAGGAGCATATCTGGGAGCATTCCCCTTAAGATTCAAATGAGAACCCAGTTGTAGAATTCTGCTGTTCTCGCAGTCGTAGTCGCATTCGCGATGACAGTCGCAGCGGCAACGGCAGTCGAAGTCACAGCCTCAGCCTAAGTCTGCCTCAGCCTCAGCCTCAGCCTGCATGAGCCTCAGCCTCAGCCTGCTTCAGCCTCAGCCTCAGTCGGCCTTCAGCCTCGGCCTCAGCCTCAGCCTGCATCAGCCTCACCCTGCATCAGCCTCAGCCTCAGCCTCAGTCTGCCTCAGCATCAGCCTGCATCAGCCTCAACCTCAGCCTGCCTCTGCCTCAGCCTCAGCCTGCTTCAGCCTCAGCCTCAGTCTGCCGTCGGCCTCGGCCTCAGCCTCAGCCTGCCTCAGCCTCTGCTCAGCCTCAGCCTGCCTCAGCATCAGCCTGCCTCAGCCTCAGCCTCAGCCTCAGCCTGCCTCAGCCTCAGCCTCAGCCTGCTTCAGCCTCAGCCTCAGTCTGCCCGCAGCCTCGGCCTCAGCCTCAGCCTGCCTCAGCCTGAGCCTGCCTCAGCCTCAGCCTCAGCCTCAGCCTACCTCAGCCTCAGCCTGCCTCAGCCTCAGCCTCAGCCTGCCTCAGCCTCAGCCTGCCTCAGCCTCAGCCTCAGCCTGCTTCAGCCTCAGCCTCAGTCTGCCTTCAGCATCGGCGTCAGCCTCAGGCTGCCTCAGCCTCAGCCTGCATCAGCCTCAGCCTCAGCCTCAGCCTGCCTCAGCATCAGCCTGCCTCAGCCTCAGCCTCAGCCTGCCTCAGCCTCAGCCTCAGCCTGCTTCAGCCTCAGCCTCGGTCTGCCTTCAGCCTCGGCCTCAGCCTCAGGCTGCCTCAGCCTCAGCCTGCATCAGCCTCAGCCTCAGCCTCAGCCTGCCTCAGCATCAGCCTGCCTCAGCCTCAGCCTCAGCCTGCCTCAGCCTCAGCCTGCCTCAGCCTCAGCCTAGCCTGCTTCAGCCTCAGCCTCAGTCTGCCTTCAGCCTCGGCCTCAGCCTCAGCCTGCCTCAGCCTCAGCCTGCATCAGCCTCAGCCTCAGCCTCAGCCTGCCTCAGCATCAGCCTGCCTCAGCCTCTGCCTCAGCCTCAGCCTCAGCTCAGCCTGCCTCCAGCCTCAGCCTGCACAGCATCGCCTCAGCCCTCAGCCTGCTCAGCACAGCCTTGCCGCAGCCTTCAGCCCAGCCTGCCTCAGCCTCAGCCTCAGTCCTGCTTCAGCCTCAGCCCAGCGGCCTTCAGCCTCGGCATCAGCCCTCAGCCTGCCTCATCCCTCCAGCTTGAACTCAGCCTCGCATCAGCCTGCACCTAGTCATTCAAAATGTGGCCCGAGAAATTGAATTCTGGGAACTCGGAAGGAACACGAAGTGGCCTACAGGCTGGCCCCCCGGGCATTCAAAATCATTGCCCAGGAATGGAATTCTGGGAAGTCGAAGAGCACGAAGTGGCCTACAGTTGGCTCCAGGCATTCAAAATGTAGCCCGGGAATAGAGTTCTGGGAACTCGAAGAGCACAAAGTGCCTACAGTTGGCTCCGGGCATTCAAAATGTGGCCCGGGAATGGAGTTCTGGGGACTCGAAGACCACGAAGTGGCCTACAGTTGGCTCCGGGCATTAAAAATGTGGCCCGGGAATGGAGTTCTGGGAAGTCGAAGAGCACGAAGTGGCCTACAGTTGGCTCCGGGCATTCAAAATGTGGCCCGGGAATGGAGTTCTGGGAGGTCGAAGAGCACGAAGTGTGTGACTGTTTGCGAAAAACGAAGTTCCGCGGATCCCCCTCGGAAATCCCCAACGGCTCCCCAACGGCTGCCCAGACCCCCCTGTGGAGTAATGTGCTGCTCTCTTTTTAGCCCATTAGAAACCTATCAGTCTTCGCTGTTAGGTAATAATCTTGCCAGCGTTTGCGGGGGCGCCCGGTCAGTCGGACACCTTCAGGGTTCCAGTCAACCAATATCTTCGACCACCGCCGGTCTCCGCACTGAAGAGTTTTGTCCAGCAATCTGTCTTTGTGGCCCCGTTGCTGCTCTACCCAGCCCGGGATGCCAGATTTTTGGAATTGGTATACGGCTCTGCGCGTTGCTCGGTGCTCGCGCGTGTGGGGGAGGGTCGGCTGGGTGGGGGATGGTGCTCGTTGTATCCCACTGTACCCAAGACTCGGTTTCCACGCTGCCGCCCGCCAGCTCGTAATACCTCCGTGGCGTGTTCACCACCCGGCGCATCATTTTATGCTCTTCTACTGTCAGTCCGTGCTCTCTTTCAGCTGTCATAGTCCAGCACCCACTGCCATACAGGACGGTTGGCGCCACGACAGAATTGAACAAGCGTAATCTGTACTTCAAAGGATAATGTTTGTTTGTGAGCTCTGTCTTGTGCCTGCCGAAAGCGGCCCAACCTCTGGAAATCCTATGCCCAATTTCCCGGTCGTGGATGTCACTAAACGAAATCAGTCTCCCAAGATATATAGTATCGCCATCATATGGCAATACCTCGACGTATCCGTCGCCGACTCGAACGTGATGTTGGCGAAGCACACCTTTACGACACTCCACATTGGACATAATCTTAGTCTTGCCCATGTGCAATTTCAAGCCAACCGCTTCTCCACATCTCTGCAGATCCTCGAGCATGCGTCTGACGTGCGCTCTCGTTGTCCCAAATATCAACACGTCGTCTGCGAATCGGAGATTTGTCAAGAACTCGTGATGCATCAGGAGGAGCACCAGGAGGAGCACCAGGAGGAGCACCAGGAGGCGGGGGAAAAGGAGGAGGGATAGAGGACGTATCAGGAGGATGAGGAGGACCAGTTTGTCCACCTTCTTTCGCCAGCGTTGCCTACGCTCCACAAGAACAGAAAGCATGTTTGCCTTGAGATGACTTGAGATGAGACCGAACCTGTGTACTTCCGATCCAAGTACCAACGATGTGACGTGCAGCCGTGCGCGAACCACACGGTCTCGGGACGCGCCGCTGCAAGAGCTGACAAGCAGACGACTGTGATGCGTGCCCGCAACGAACCCACTACGCTCCCACCTCTGCCCCCGCCCACCCCTGCACGCGAGGCCTGGAGCGCCCCGGCCACGGCGGCAACGGCCGCCTCGTACCCGTCCCTCGCGCCCGAGATAGGCTGGCCGTCCACGACCAGCTCGTCGCGCCCGATGTCTTTCTTGTCCTCGGCTGGTTCCTCGTCCTCATCCCGTTCCTCTTCTCTCCGTCATCCTTCTTCTCCTCCTGCGGTCGACCCCGTCTTTTCACGCTGCCACGTTCTTCTATTCCGCCGTGCCATCACATGAAGGTCAAGAAGCCTCGCTTCCTGCTCCCGCGATTCCAAGCCTCCCCCCCGTCGCCTGTGGTCGTCATCTTCATCGTCGTCGTCGTCATCATAAACACCACCAGCATGATCATCTTCACCACCACCATCACCATCATCATCATCACCATCAGCCTCACCATCCTCCTCCTCCTCCTCATCACCATCATCATCGTCAACATCATCACCGTCATCATCACCATCACCATCGTCATCATCACCACCACCATCACCACCACCATCATCATCATCAACATCATCACCATCATCACCATCACCACCACGACCATCATTATCATCATCACCATCATCACCGTCACTATCACCATCACCATCACCATCATCATCGCCACCACCACCATCACCATCATCACCATCATCATTACCATCATCATTACCATCATCATCATTGTCATCATCATCATCGTCATCATCATCATCATTATTATTATTATTAATAACACTACCATCATCATCACCATTATCACCATCATCGTCATCATCGAAAGTGCGCCAGTAGATCTCCCTGAATACACTAAAGGGAAAGGGGGGGGGCCAGAACCCTTCCCCCCCCTCACCCCCCTTGGGGGGGGGGGTTCCCGAACCCCCCCCCGTTACCTTGAAGGGGGGGTGGGGGTCCGGACCCCTCCCCCCCTCCCCCCCTGGGCGCTGGAAAGGGGGGGGGGGTCGGACCCCCCCCCGCCTCGAGTAGGGAGTACGGAGTTGGGAGTAGGGAGTGGTCAGTAGTGAGTAGTGAGTTAGTGCGTAGTAGTAGTGAGTATTGGGTAGTGAGTAGTGGGTAGTGCGTGGCGAATAGGGAGTAGGGAATAGGGAGTGGGGAGTAGTGAGTCGTGAATAGTGAGTAGTGTGTACTGATAAGTGAGTAGTTAGTGGCGAGTAGTGAGTAGTGAGTAGTGAGTAGCGAGTAGCGAGTAGTGAGTACTGAGTAGAGAGTAGGGAGTAATGAGTAGTGGGTGGTGAATAGTGGGTAGTGAGTAGTGGGTGGCGAGTAGTGATTAGTGAGTAGTGAGTAGTGGGTAGTGCGTAGTGCGTAGTGAGAAGTGAGTAGTGGGTAGCGAGTAGTGAGTAGCGATTAGTGATTAGTGAGTAGTGAGTACTGAGTAGTACGTAGTGCGTAGTGGGTAGTGAATAGTGATGAATACCGAGTAGTGGATAATGGCAGTGGGTAGTGAGTAGTGAGTAGCGAGTAGGGAGTAGCAAGTAGTGAGGAGCGAATAGAGCGTAGTGAGTAGTGACTAGTGAGTAGAGAGTAGTCAGTAGTGAGTAGTGGGTAGTGCTTATTGAGTAACGAGTAGGGAGTAGCGAGTCGTGAGTAGTGAGTAGCGAGTAGGGAATAGTGAGCATTGAGTAATAAGAAGTGGGTAGCGAATAATGGGTAGTGAGTAGCGATTGGTGAGTAGTAGGTAGTGGGTAGTGAGTAGTGACTAGTGTCTAGTGAGTTGTGACTAGTGACTAGAAACTCTGTAGTGACTAGTGAATAGGGAGTAGTAAGTAGTGAGTAGTGAATAGTGGGTAGCGGGGAGTGAGTAGTGAGTTCTGAGTAGCGAGTATGAGAGTAGCGAGTAGTGAGTAGTGAGTACTGTGTAGTCAGTATTGTGTAGCGAGTAGGGAGTAGGGAGTAGTGGGTAGTGAGTAGTGATTTGTGGGCAATGAGTAGTGAGTAGTGAGTAGTGGGTAGTGGGTAGTGGGTAATGAATAGTGATTAGTGAGTAGGGAGTAGTGAGTAGTGCTTAGTGAAAATTTAATAGTGGGTAGTGAGGAATGAGTAGGGAGGGGGGAGTAGTGAGTAAGGAGTAGGGAGTTGCGAGTAGTGGGTGGTGGGTAGTGAGCACTTGATAGTGAGTAGTGAGTCGTGAGTTGTGAGTTGGGGGTAGTGAGAAGTGAGTAGCGAATAGCGAGTAGCCAGTAGTGGGTAGTGCGTAATGAGTAGTGAGTGCTCTTTGGGGCTGGGGTTAGTGGTTGGGGGTCGGATTAGGGGTGGAGTTTGTGGTGGTTAGTGGGAGGACTAGGGGTTAAGGGGGTGGAGGGGGTCGGGTTCCGGATTCAGGGGGGCGGTGGCGAAAGGGGGGAGAGGGGGGGGGGTTGCGGCCCAAGGGGGGGGAGGGGGGGGGGTCGGCCCCCACCCCCCTTTTCGACAAAGGGGGTGGGAGGGGTGGGGGGGGGGGTTCCCGACGGCTGGCTCGGGGAAAGGGGGGGAGGGGGGGGGGGTTCCCGACGACGGATCGGGGAAGGGGGAGAGGGGGGGGGGGTTCCCCGACGACGGATCGGGAAGGGGGAGGGGGGTCCTAAAAACCCCCCCCCAACCCCACCCCAACCCCCCCCCCCCCCCCTGGGGGGGATCCAGCGGCGCACCCTCGTCATCATCATCATCATAATCAGCATCATCATCATCACCATCAACATCATCATAATCATCGTCATCGTCGTCGTCATTATCGTCATCGTCCTCGTCGCCGTCTTCATCATCATCACTATCAGCAACATCATATTCCTCCTCATCATTCACCCTCATCACCAGCAACAGCATCAACATTATCAACACCTGCATCTTCCGCACCATAATCACCAATATCAGCATCAACATCACCGCCATCACCATCACCATCACCATCACCGTCACCGTCACCATCACCGTTACCACCACCATCAACATCACCACCAGCATTATCATCATCATCAGTATCAGCATTAGCAGCATCAGGATCAGCATCATCTGCATCACCGCCATCATCATCATCACCATCATCATCAGCATCATCATTATCACTAGCATCATCGTATTCATCATCATGAGCAACACCATCGAAAACAACATCACCACTACAATCAAATCACCATCACCATCACCATCATGATCATCATTCATCATCATCATCAGCATCATCATCATCAGCATCATCATCATCATCATCATCACCAGCACCATCATTATCACCATTTCATCATCATCCTCCACATCAGCATCATCAACACCGCCACCGTCATCATCATCATCGTCGTCATCATCATCATCACCATCATCATATTCATCAGCAGTTTCATCATCATTGATACCATGATCATCATCATCATCATCATCATGATCATGATCATGATCATGATCATGATCATGATCTTGATCATGATCATCATTATCATCAGCATCATCAGCATCATCATCAGTATTCCCATCATCGTCCTAATCCTCTTTGTTCTCCTTCTCCTGTCCCCTCCATCCTTCCAACTGGCGCCTGACGCTGTCAGCCTCAAGGTCGGTTCGCCAAACGTGGGCGCGCCCCACCCAACTTGGGAGGGCGGAAAAGAAAGCTCCCGGATGGAACGCGAGGGGAACGACACGGGACGGAGGAGGAGGAGGAGGAGGAGGAGGAGGAGGAGGAGGAGGAGGAGGAGGAGGAGGAGGAGTAGGAGTAGGAGTAGGAGTAGGAGTAGGAGGAGGAGGAGGAGGAGAGGAGGAGGAGGACGAGGAGGAGGAGGAGAAAGAAAGAGGAGGAGGACGAGGAGGAGGAGGAGGAGGAGGAGGAGGAGGAGGGAAACAAGAGAAATCCCACCAGCCCTTTAGGGCGTAGGTGGTCTAGGGAGTTTCCTCTGCCAACCCCCTTCTTCCCCTTCGGGGAGGGGTTTACCCCTCCCCTTACCCCTCCCCACTGACCTGGACGGGGCCGGTCGCGAGGTGTCAGAGCGTCCAAGATGGCCCAAGACAGCTCCAAGAGCGAACAGGCGAGAAAACACAAAACATGGATTGTTTTTGTGTTGTTTTTTTTTTTTTTCTTTTTTTTTATTTTTTGTTCTTTTTTTTTTTTTTTTGTTTTCTTTGTGTTTTTACCTTGGTTTTGGAATGATTTTGGCATCTTGGGGGGTCCAAGAGGCGACTCGAGGCACTCTGGAGGGCCGGGGCTAATAAGCAACCCCCCCTTCTTTGATAGATCTCCTCCAAGATGGCCCAAAGAGCGCCCCGAAGGCTCCCAAGAGCGCCCCAAGAGCGCCTCACGAGGGCCCCAAGAGACCCCAAGAGGCCCCCAAGAAGCCTCCAAGACGTTGCCAAGAGACCCCCAAGAGGCCCCAAGAGAGTCCAAGATGACCCAAGACGGCTCCAAGAGCGAAAAGGCGAGAAAACACAAAACATTGATTTTACCTAAATTTTGGAAGGATTTTGGCCTCTTGGGGGGGTCCAAGAGGCGACTCGAGGCACTCTGGAGGGCCGGGGCTAATAAGCAACCCCCCCTTCTTTGATAGATCTCCTCCAAGATGGCCCAAAGAGCGCCCCGAAGGCTCCCAAGAGCGCCCCAAGAGCGCCTCAAGACGGCCCCAAGAGACCCCAAGAGGCCCCCAAGAAGCCTCCAAGACGTTGCCAAGAGACCCCCAAGAGGCCCCAAGAGAGTCCAAGATGACCCAAGACGGCTCCAAGAGCGAAAAGGCGAGAAAGCAACACACATTGATTTTACCTAGGTTTTGGAAGGATTTTGGCCTCTTGGGGCGCCCAAGAGGCGACTCGAGGCACTCTAGAGGGGCAGCGCTAATTGGGGAACCCCCCTTCCTTGATAGATCTCCTCCAAGATGGCCCCAAGAGCGCTTCGAAGGCTCCCAAGAGCGCCCCAAGAGCGCCCCAAGAGAGCCCCAAGAGGCCCCAAAAGGCCCCCATGAGGCCTCCAAGAGGCCCCCAAGAGACCCCCAAGAGGCCACAAGAGGCCCCCCGAGATACGCAAGAGGCCCCCAGGACCGCCAAGAGGCCCCAAAGACGGCCCAAGAGGCCCCCAAGCTCGCCATTGTCCTCCTCCTCCTCCTCTTTTTCTTCCTCCTCCCTCCTCCCCCTCCCCCTCCTGCTCCTCCTCCTCCTCCTCCTTCTCCTTTTCCTCCTTCTCGTCCTCCTCGTCCTCGCAGTCCTCCATCTCCTCCTCCTTCTATTCCTCCTCCTCCTCCTCCTCCTGCTCCTCCTCCTGCTCCTCCTCTTCCTCCTCCTACTCCGACGACGACGGCTCCTCCTACATCCTCCCCCTCTTGGGGTATATGCGGCTCACCCCGCCCTTTGTTGTTCTTCTGCATGCTCCCCCGCTTCCCTCATAACCTCCACTCCCCTGGGACTCATTTCTGGACGGGCTGGTGGGGATACGCGAAGCGTCTAGAATTCCAGAGGGAACCAGGGCACGGGCCACCTCAAACCACATCGCCCCCCCAAAGCTCCCCTGGGAGGCCTGGAGGAGGGAGCATGCACTCGTCGTGCTGCCGTCAAGGAGCGCCAGAAAAGGAACCGAGAGGATCTTTCCTGCTGCCACGGCGGGCCCCGACCTGGATCCGAGGAGTGGCCCGGAACGCAGAGCCCCCTCCTGAGCCCAAAGCGGTTCCTACTTTGCCGTCTTGGCTGTGAAGGGGGGCAACGAGGGTCCCCTGGGCTGGAGGGGGGGGTGATCTTTGCTGCCGCGTTGCAGCTGTGCTCCTGCCTCCTGCGCCGCTGCCTCCTGCGCCGCTGCCTCCTGCGATCCTGCCTCCTGCGATCCTGCCTCTTGCCTCCTGCCACCTGCCCCCTGCGTCCTGCCTCCTACCTCCTCCTCCTCCTGCTCCTGCTCCTGCTCCTGCTCCTCCTCCTCCTCCTCCTCCGTTTCCTCCTCTTCGTCGTCGTCGTCCTCCTCCTCCTCCTCCTCCTCCTCTTCCTCTTCCTCCTTTTTCCCTCCTCCTCCTCCGCCGCCGCCCCGCCTCCTCCTCCTCCTCCTCCTCCTCCTCCTCCTCCTCCTCCTGCACTGGTCGGAAGTGGCTTTGCCTCCTGCCATGGCGGCTGCCGCAAGCGCCGCCTGCTGTGGTCAGTTTCATTCTGTGCGTAAGCGTCATTTGTGTTGCCGCCTTTGGTGCTTCGCTGCCTTTGGGATGGATGCGTACTTCGGGATGTCTGGTCCCTCGTGGCCGGAGAACGCCGTGCCCTCCGTGCTCCGTGGTCGGGGGCGGCCAACGGGTCGGGTAGTAGTGTAGTCACCGGCGGAGCTTGCTATCTGTTCCTTGAGCTACGGTGTTCACGCGGTCAATCGTTGCGGAGTGCGGCTGAACTGGGCGAATTTCTGCGATGATCATGAGCATCCCCTGCTGGACACCGAGGTTGACGTCTTGGCTGGAGAGGAGTAGCTGCGCGCGCGAGGCGGCCGCTGTCGGTGTCAGAGCGCTTCAGGTCGGTCACATCGCTATCGCTAATGTTGTCGACTGCTTCCTCGAGTCGGTCTACGCCTAGTGGTAATCCCCCAGGGAATCCGGCGCGTCGGGTTGCTTCGTCGAGCGCATGTGTACTCCATGTCGGATAGTCTGGCGCGAAGAATAGCGGTGGCGGATTGTGCGGCGGTGGAGGCTGGGCCTGTTTGGGCGCCTGGTGGTTCGGATGGGCCGAAATTGCCCTGCTGGTTGTCTTCGTCATTGCTGGAGTAGCTCGCTCATGTCTTGGCTGTTCGTGTCTTGCAATCTGAGCGTTGCTGTGGAATGGAATGGTGGTGCTTGTGGGAATGCGCGTTGAGTCTCCGCCTCGTAGTCGCCCTCGTGGTTTCCGCAATGGGGTGTCCTCGGTTTCCCCAGCATGCGGTGGCCTTTTTGGCGGATGTCGGGAGCGATGTGCGAAATCAGGTTCTGGATGTCGGCGACGAGTGTCTGCGTGCAGCCGCAGAGAAGGATGCTAGCTGGTTCCGCCCAAGGGTCTGGCTGACGGCGCGGCGGTCTCATAATCCTGGTTGCTTCCACTTGTGGCGGCCCGCAGGTTGGGGCGCGATGGCGCGCGATCCCCCTGTCGCAGGTGACATCAGCTGGCGCGTGCCACGCCGCGCCTTGAAAAAGTCGGGATGCCGTTTGAGGGCTCAAAAACTGGCCGAAGTGTATTTCGCACCTCGCATGGGTCTCGTCGTAGCGGTTGGTGGGCGCCCTGTAGGCCGCGCTGTAGTTCTGCAGGTCATGGAGTTTCTCGTCGGCGGCCACGACCATGGGGACTGGATCGCCACTGGGTCCCCCCGCCTCTGCGTGATGGCCTGCTCGGGTCTGAGGCGTCATGTGGAAGTTGTTTTTGTCGAAGAATAGGATGTCGCTGCGAGGGCTCATGCCCTTGGCTCCCCTGGTGGCGAGTGTGTCGGTCAAGTGAATCAGGAGGGGTAGGGCTTCGCTCTGGCCCCTGGCGCGTCGCGTGGAGGATGTGCCCGACGTCGAGGCTCTGCGAGCGGATTGCTTTGTGCTCGGCGTCTTGGAAGTCTGCCCTCTTCTGCGCCTGCGCGGACAGCAGCTCGTGGATCTGGTCGACGTTGTCCATGTCGGTTCGTCGTGGGCCCAGCTGTGGGGGGATCAGGTAGATGAAGTTCCTCTCCGCCAGGTCCCTGGCCCGTTCCCATGGCAACGCGGCAATCAGTGCGCGTGTTTGCGTAGATTCGAGCTGGCCGTCTTCGTCGGTGCGTGCCCGCGCTGCTTTCCTGTAATATGGTATGTGGGCCGGTCTTGCCGCGTAGCGTAGGTCCATGTGGTTGACATTGGGGAGGATGCGGTTCCTGTCGAAGAACTCGCGCATCGCCGCGTCGCCCTTTTCCGCGGTAGATCTCTCGCGGCTCGCTGGTGGCGGCCACGTGGGCGAGCGCGTAGCGGTGTGGGTAGAAGGTCTTCATCCATCCTTTTGGGATGTTGGCTGGGATGTAGACTTGTCCGACATCCAAGGGCGCGTAAGTGCGCTCCTTGATCCGGGTCGCGGACTGGATGCCTTCTCGTGCTCAGTCAGGTGCCCGTGTCGCTGCCGTAGCGAAAGCGGGATCGAGTCGTGGGTCTTCTGGTGGCATGCACCCCAGTATCTCGGTTCCAGGTCGCATATTTTGGCCCTGTAACAGCCTTGGCAAAGCGTCTTGTTGCAGTTCAGCCGCTGCTGCTGGTGCGATTCCGCGGTGCCTGAATGAGTTGTGGCACTCTATTAGCGTTTCCTGACTATAAGGCTTTCCGTGTCCTTTGGTATTGGCCTGGTGCGCGAAGGTGATCTTCGGGCTGAAGTTGCAGATCTTGTAGTCCATGGTCGCGATGCACGGTTCAATTATGCTGCCGCGCTGTTGATTCCGTGCCAGGTCGACTGCTGGTTCCATCGCAGGCAGCTCCATCGCGAATTGCCACGCCATGGTGGTGGACTCTGCAGCAGCATCTGGTACCTTGCGCCCGTTTCGGGGGGAAAAGGGTGATCATGTGTGTGGCGGTTTGATGGTCTGGATGTGTCCCCCCTGCTGTTGTCTCGCGCCCGTGTCATTCGACTGGCGGGCTGGCCTCCTCTTAGGTCAGGCGCGCGAGACCCCTGCTGCGCATCGCTGAATTTTAGCCCTGCCTCAAGGAACATGCCGCGAGTTGCGTGGGTCGCACAGTTAGCTAGCTGCCCCTTAGCACTCGGGGTCGCGGCTATGACGACGCTGCTCTAGATGTTGACGCGGTCGGGGTGGCGTCCCAGTGCCTCCGCGTCGCAGGAGGCGCAGGCTGCGTGGTTGCCGTTTGAATTCGAAACGCGGGTCTAGTGGCGTGTGGAAGACGGCGTTGCTGTCCTCGATGGTCCACTCGTCAGTAGTTGGCAACGCAGTCCATCTGTGCCGAATGGCCCCGGATAGCGAGGATGCCTGCATGTCTCTGAGCTCCGCGGGGTGCATCTTGCTGCGCCATGTCCCATCCGCGTTCCGCCCATGTAGTGGTTGATGGGCCCCATCGCCATGGTTGCATGTGCGTCGGTTGGGTTTCGCAAATGTGCGCGCGGGTAGCCCTCGCACCCCCGAACTGCTAGGGGGCTCGCCGGTTTGTGGGCGATTTGCTCGAGCGCGCACTTGTCGGAGGATACCATTCGTGCGTTGGGTCGGCGCAGTAGATATTGCATCTCAGGTAGCAGCCAGCTGCTCGGTGCCTGCCTGCTATCGTGCACTGTCTCTGGGCACTCCATGGCGGCGGGCATTCCAATCGCGCATCCGACGTGCAACGCGAGATTGTGGTGCGCAAGTGCTGGTTGCCGAGGTCGATGATGTCGATATGGTTGCTCTCCTCGTCCTTCAAGTACGTCAGCCCCCGTGGTCGATCTCGGCTTCGAAGGGGTCGTGGCTGGCACTTCGCACCAGGAATGCCGCGGGCCACTGCTGCGCTCCAGGTCTCGCATGGTGGGCCCGCCATGATGGCGGCCACTGTCTTGCCCCTCGTTCGATTGATCCAGAAGTCGACGGTCTTCAATTTCGCCAGGCCGCCTGCCTTGTCGTCGCTGGCGATGCCGATCAAGAGGGTGTATAGATGTGATCGGTGGTAGGAGGTGCTCCACCCACTCCTGCAAGTCCCCTTCTCGTCGATGGCAGCTGTAGAGGTGCAGGACGAAGCTCCTATGGACCATTGCGTTCGTGGGTTGCACGCGTTTGGGTCGGCGTCTGGAAGTTCGGCTGGTGGTAATTAGCTGTGAGCTGCAATGTTGTCGCTGATGTAGGTCGGGAATCTGTCAGTCTTGTAGCTCGGGACTTGGGCGTAGTCAGGTGGTCTGCCTGCTTTGATGTTGTAACGCTGGGACGTGCGTATGTTCCCCCAGTTTTCTGACACTTTCCTCGTCGTTGAATGACTCGGCTGCAAACGACCATGGCACGGCGCATGATGGGGTCGCTTGGAGATGCTTGACGAGTCGTGCGTAAGGACGGCACTGGTAGCTACAGGTCTTGCCTATGGCTCCTCGCGCCCATTTTGTGGGGTGTGTGCAGCTTTTGTGGAGCTTTCTCAGATGTGTGTAATCAGCGCTCCTCTTGTAGAAGATCGCTATGATAGCACAGTGCCTTGGTTGCGGTGACGGTTGCGGCACGGTCGGTAGTGCTGGCTGGCATGCCATCGGTGTTCGGATAAGGTGCGAGGGCGTGGTGCCACTGCTCTTGGTGTGTTTGGTCTGCGTGCCGCCGTAGATACCGTGCGGCCGCTGTCTTGACTGCGAGTGCGAAACTCGTTGGATCGGATTTTGCTACTAGAAGTACTTCGTGCATGTCGGTTGATTCGGTTGGCTGCTCCGCGTTGTACAAGTACCTGCGCATCCATCGTATGTCATCCTTGATCTCGTTGGCCCAGCTTGCCTCGCAGTGGAGACCTAGATCAACGAGACTCACGAGCATTGCAGGTCCGTGTGACAGCAGTCGCGGTAAGTAACTAACGCAGTCGGCGCGCATGTCTTGCCAGTCGGAAGCAGGCGGTTGACGGTCGCCAGTACCTTGAGGTTGGATGTTTGTGTTGCGCTGGTATCAGTCGCGTGATGGCGTTTGTCTTGCTGGTACCCTTTCATGTACTTCACTGCGTACTTCCTGTTGTTGGTCCCCGTGAAGTTGATTCATACGTGGTCCCTGTAGTTCAGCGTAGAAAGCATAAGGATGTCGTTGTAGAGTTGTTTTTCTCCATTGGCATGTTTTTTTTGTTTTCTGTATGTCTGTTTTCGTAGTGGGTCTCTGCAGATCAAGGACTTGTCGATTATTTTCTTAATCCTCCTCCTTGTCCTCATCTTCCGCCCCTCCTCTGGGCGGCGCGCGGCGGGGGGCCGCTGCCCGCTGCCTCTCGAACTCGCCGACGTTGCTCGCGGTGGCTCCGGCTGCAGCCCGCAGCTCGCTGTCGGTGCGGGTGGCAGACGCGCGGCCGCAACACTTCCTGGCCTGGCGTGCTTTACGACGAAGCCAAGACGAGGTTTAAATCGGGCGAAGATGAATCGAGAATCTCTAAGATCCGGCGGCTTCGGAGGATGCCTCGGGCACCGCGGCCTTCCCAGAGCGTTCTGGAACGCTCTGAGAGCGTTCCGGGACGCTTTGGAACGGACTTATCCTCGTTCTAATCCCGTCAGTAGTTTCCCAGTCGATGTCGAGGCAGCATGCCTCGAGGTTGCATGTATCGTCGGCAATGGGTCCAGAGCTGTGCTGTGCGTGGCCGTCAGCTCGCGCTAATTGCCGAGGTAGTCCTGCTCGCTGGCCCCGAAGACGTCCTGGGGCGCCTTCTCGGCGCGCCCAGGCCGCGCTCTGCTGGTGGCCGCCGTGGCTCTGCTGGTGGTACTCGTAGGTCTGGTGGTGGCCGCCGTTAGCTACGCTGATGGTCTCTGCAGCTGTGCTGGTGGCCGCCGCAACTCTGCTGATGTCCGCCGTAGCTCTGCTGGTGCCGCTCAAAGCTGCGCTGGTGGCCCCCGTAGTTGTGCTGGTGGCCCACGTAGCTTTGCGCTCCAGTGCAGGCGGCCATGGCCGTAGCCACGTCGGCGTCCAGGTGCACCTGCACTTTGTGCGCGGCTTGGGCCAGCCGGTGTAGAGCAGCACGGTTATGGCGATGATAGTGGTGCGATTATCCGCGACATCGCGGGTCAAGTCTCGCACCTCGGACATGGCAGTGGCCCAGCAGGATCTCATTATCCTCGCGATGATGGCGTGGGTCCCCGTACTCCATGGTTTTGGTTTCGATGGTGCCCGTGGTGCGATGCTTGCGGGTGGTCGCTGGCGCCGCGGCCTCCGTCGCGCGGTCAGGTGTCTTTTGCGCCAGGTCTTCCTCCTCCTCCTGCTCCTCCGCCTCCTCCTCCTCCTCCTCCTTTTATTCCTCCTCCTCCTTATCATCCTTCTCTTCCTCAGTTCCTTTTCCTTATAAACGACTCCTCCCTGTCGCACCCCGGGGCCAATCGAAAAGGCGGCCTGGGCGTTTCGCCCGAGACTTCCTCACCACTGATGATCCTGAAACAGAGCAAGTGGCAGCCGCTTCACAGATAGAGGGCGGGCCGTTTCCAAACTGTGGCTCTCGCCTTAGCGCCGCGAACATTCGTTTCACAAACATCAGCCAAACCTTCACGGACGGATGGCGGGCCATTTTCAAAATATGGCTCTCGCCATAGCGTCGCGCACGCTCGGTGTACACAAATGCAGAACAAGTTCACGGATTGAGGGCGGTTCCTTTTCAAAATGTAGTTCTCTCGCCTTAGCGCCGCGCACATCCGTTTTCAAATTACGAGTTTCACGGGCTCGCATGGATAGCGTACCAGGAACGGAGTTCTGGAGCGAGTCAGGATTGCTACGACGCAACATATTCGCGGAATGGAAATCCCAGGGGTGGCATCCTGGGGCGATCCAGGATCGCCAAGACGCAAACAGTCAAATTGATTCGTGTTTTGGCATGCCAATGAAGAGGGGGAGCTTGGAGAGAGGGCTGATTCCGACATCGCTGATGACTCTTGGACTTGCACAGGTCTTCCTCCTCCTCCTCCTCCTCCTCCTCCTCCTCCCCGCCTCCTCCCCCGACTCCCTCCCTTTCTTTCTCTTCCTTCGCAGTTTCCCTTTTTTTCTCTTCCTTCGCAATCCCCCTTCCCCTCCCCCTCCCCCTCATCCTGCTCCCCCTCCTCCTCCCCGCCTCCTCCGCCGCCTCCCGCCACCGTCCCCTTCCAGCTCACACCTACCACTCCCCTCCCCCCTACCCCCTCCCACCTCCCCCCTCGCACATCGCGCGCGGACGCCTGGCCAACCCTACGCGGGACCCCCCGTCCTACCTGTCAAAAAAAACACCGCAACGTCGACGTTTCTTTTTTGCCAACATGTACTTTCTCCTCGTCGGCGCTGCGAATCGCGTAGCGGGAATGGGACGCGGCGCACATCGCGCGGGGACGCCTGCTCGTCAAATGGACCTTCTTGTCGTCGACGCTGGTTGATGAGGAGCTGGGCGCGGCGTACATCGCGCGCGGTTTTGTTTCTCGTCGACGTTGCTCACTACGCGGCAGGAATAGGACGCAGCTCGTGCCGCGCGCTGAACGTCTAGCCGCCCACGATATAAGATGAGCGGCAGGCGTCGAACGCGACGCAATTGCTTCTTGTGTTGTGGGAGGGCGGGTGGGAGTGGACGGAGCCCTCTGGCTCGCTCGAGCTGGCTAACTTTGACCTCCCCCCTCCCCTCCCCCTCCCTCTTTTTCCTCCTCCTCCTCCTCCTCCTCCTCCTGCCCCTCCTCCTCCTCCTCCTCCTCCTCCTCCTCCTCCTCATCCTCCTCCTCCGCCTCCGCCTCCGCCTCCTGCTCCTCCTGCTGCTGCTGCTGCTCCTCCTCCTCCTCTTCCTCCCTCTCCTCCTCCTCCTCCTCCTCCTCCTCCTCCTCCTCGCCTCGACTGTGGCTTGGGCGCGACCACATTGAGATGCGCGAGGGAAAGAGAGAAGGAGCGAGAGAGAAAGAGAGAGAGAGAGAGAGAGAACACAGAAGGAGAAAGAGAGAGAGAGAGAGAGAGCTAGAGAAAGAAAGCAACACAAAGGGCCCACAACGCGAGAGGAGCGTCGGGTTGGCTCCCACCCTGCACATGCTAACCCACATCGCGGGCCTCCGATCCTCTTGCTGCAAGGCCTGATGGCAAGAAGACTCAGCAAGCAATCGGAGGGCGACTGGTGCATTCCGCAACTTTCGGGGCTTCGTGGTAGCTCGGCAGGTGCTGACCTTCGCGCCAGTGCACTCGCCACGCGGCGACCTAGTGAAGGTCGAATGCCTGGCGTTGACCCCGAGGGGTGGCGACATCAACGTCTTGTGCTTGCACTGCCTGGATCTCGGCTCCCGGTGCCCAGTGCTCTTCGGTGCCGTGCCGCTCTTCTGGTCTCACCGCTCTGTACCGCGGGGCGGGATCGCAAGCACCGGGGCTGCGGGCCCGTCCCGTGGCGGTGGCGACCGCTGGCGGCCGTCTGCTGCACCCCTGCCCCTCCCGCCCCGTGCATGGTCGTGTCTTGCGAGATGCGTCGGTGCTGGGCCGTGTCGATTGGTTCGGTCGCGCCTCAGCGCCAGCAGCGCGTCAAGCCACTCGCCTGCAGCAGGCGCGGTCGGTCGGAGGCTGCGTAGAGCCGTCCCTCCCTGCTCCCGCCCTACCTCCTTGAGCATCGGATGCCACTGCTTCAATACTCCAGGCGCCCTGGCCTCCTGCCTGGCATCGCCACTTCGGCTGCTTCACCGTGCCCGGTGCCTGGCTTCACAGGTTTGAAGCCGTTGAGTGAAACCTTTTGCGGCAGAGCACAGAGGTATGGTCGATAAATTTTTAAAACTTTTGGGTTGCGTGTCGCCGCGGCGGCCCCGGCGACACGCTATGCCTTGCGAGCGGGTAGTGCGTCGCTCCGCTCCGCGGGGCGGGAGGCTCAGGAAACGCTCAGGACGTTGACGCCTCGGGACAGCGCGGTGGGCCAGAACCGGCGGAACGACGCGCTGGCGAGCGTTGTCTTATTCGGCGTTTCGACATTGGGCGGAAAGGGGGGGGGGGTCTGGCTACAGACCTCTGCTTAATACGACGGTTTGCAGCAGTGCGTCCTGTGGGGGAGGCTTCCCCTGCTCGAAAACAGCCGCCCAAAACAGCCAAGACTACTCCATCGAGGGGGGGAGGATGGGAGGGGTGCGAGGGCACGCGCCGATCGGCAAAGCAATGGATAAGAAAACGATCACCTGCCCAGAAGTTCCGAACCGTTGTCTCATGCCAGCGCCCCCCCCTCCCCCCTCTCCACGTTCCCTCGTGAATTACGCTGTGTCCGCCCCGCAGGGCCTTCTCCTCCTCCTCCCGCTTCTCCTCCTCCTCCTCTCTCCTCCCTCCTCCCTCCTCCCTCCTCCCTCTCCCTCCTCCTCCTCCCTCCTCCCTCCTCCTCCTCCCTCCTCCCTCTCCTCCTCCTCCTCCCTTCCTCCCTCCTCCCTCCTCCTCCCTCCCGCCTCTCCCCCCCTCCCTCCTCCCTCCTCCCTCCTCCCTCCTCCCTCCTCCCTCCCCCTCCCTCCGCCCTCGCCCTCCCCCTCCTCCTCCTCCTCCTCCTCCTCCTCCTCCTCCCCTCCTCCTCCTCCTCCTCCTCTTCCTGCTCCTCCTCCTCCTCCTCCTCCTCCTCCTCCTCCTCCTCCTCCTCCTACTCCTATCACACCAGAAGCAGTACAACAGACTCTATATCAGAAAATCAGCTGGCGGCGGAGAAACAAACCTGAAGCAACAACTGGCGTATCGGAAAAAAACGGCGGCGAGGCAAAACGACGAACGCAAATCAGTCGCAACTCCCCATAAGAAATTGGCGGCGGATCGTCTTGTAACCAACACGGAACTGTTCTGGCGGGCTGCATTTTGCAACCAGTTGAATACAGCTACAACGAAAATAATATCAGCCAGCGTTGACTCCAAATAGATAGGAAGACAGGAGGAGGACGAGAGGAGGATGTGAGGAGGACGAAATGAGGACGGGAGGAGCAAAATCGAGCAAGCCAAGCAAGCAAGCGGAAGCAAGCAAGCGCAAGCGAGCAATAACAAGCAAGCAAGAGCCAGCGATCAAGTGCAAACAAGCAAGGGCAAGCAAGAGCAAGCAAGCGAGAGCAAGCCACAAGAGCAAGCAAGGGCAAGCGACTCATAGGAATCCATAGGAATGCATAGGAGTCGCCATTGGAAATAGCTGGGGGGTGCCATTGGAAATAAGGGGAGGTGCCATTGGAGTTAGGGGGAGGCATGGGCATAGGCATAGGCATAGGCACAGCCATAGGAATCAGGGGAGGCCATAGGAATCAGGGGAGGCATAGGAATTAGAGGAGGGTTTGAGCTCGAACTCCTATAGGGCAAGCCTATTTGGAGACCAAACAATTCGGAACTCAAATAACCACAATGATACAGTGAGTTCATACTGTATTACGAAACAACGGACGGGACGTCAGAACAATCACCCCGGCGATGTACCCAACCCTTGCGCAATGTGGGGCATAAATACATCAGGATTGCTACAACCGGGGCGATGACGTAGCATGGGCGCATGTGTTTTGCGAGCAGCAATCGGAAGGCTCGCAGGCCCCCGATCAATATCTAATGGATACGGAAAAAAAACACTCCCGTTGGCTGTGCCATGCGCCCGTTGCAGCCAACGTATCCCACAACAGCTCTTGAGAGCCCCCCCGCGGGATACGTGCAGGCGCAACGTTATGGCCATCGCTCGACAGATGGTCTGCTTCACAAATCACCCCCGTTGGCTGTGCCATGCGCCCGTTGCGCCTAACGTTTCCCGCAGCAACTCTCCAGAGCTGTCCGTCCCATGACGGCGAGGTCTCGCTCAGATCCCCGCGGTGCCTCACTCCGCAGGACCCACCAGCAGCCCTCGAAAGTGAAAAGAGTGTCGCAGATCGCAGCCCCCCAGGGACGGCGAGGTCTCGCTCATATCACCGCGGTGCCTCACCCCGCAGGACCCACCAGCAGCCATCCAAAGTGGCGACAGTGTCTCAGATCGCAGCCCCCCAGGGACGGCGACGTCTCGCTCAGATCCCCGCGGTGCCTCACTCCGCAGGACCCACCAGCAGCCCTCGAAAGTGCCGACAGTGTCGCAGATCGCAGACCCCAGGGACGGCGAGGTCTCACTCAGATCCCCGCGGTGCCTCACACCGCAGGACCCACCAGCAGCCCTCGAAAGTGGCGACCGTGTCGCAGATCGCAGACCCCCAGGGACGGCGAGGTCTCGTTCAGATCCCCGCGGTGCCTCACTCCGCAGGATCCACCAGCAGCCCTCGAGGTGCGACAGTGACGCAGATCGCGTCTCCCCAGGACGGCGAGGTCTCGCCTCAGATCCCCGCGGTGCCTCACTCCGCAGGACCCACCGCAGCCCTCGAAAATGCTGGCGACAATGTCGCAGATCGCAGCCCCCCAGGGACGGGCGAGGTCTCGCTAAGTGCCCCGCGGTGTCTCCTCACTCGCAGGACCCACCAGCAGCACTCGAAAATGGCGACAGTGTTCACAGATCGCAGCCCCCCCTGAGACGGCGAGGTCTCGCTCAGATCCCCGCGGTGCTCACTACGCAGGACCCACCAGCAGCCCTCGAAAGTGGCGACAGTGTCGCAGATCGCAGCCCCCCAGGGACGGCGACGTCTCGCTGAGATCCCCGCGGTGCCTCACTCCGCAGGACCCACCAGCAGCCCTCGAAAGTGGCGACAGTGTTGCAGATCGCAGACCCCAGGGACGGCGGGGTCTCGCTCAGATCCCCGCGGTGCCTCACTCAGCAGGACCCACCAGCAGCCCTCGAAAGTGGCGACAGTGTCACAGATCGCAGCCCCCCCAGTGATGGCGAGGTCTCGCTCAGATCCCCGCGGTGCCTCACTACGCAGGACCCACCAGCAGCACTCGAAAGTGCCGACAGTGTCGCAGATCGCAGCCCCCCAGGGACGGCGACGTCTCGCTCAGATCCCCGCGGTGCATCACTACCCAGGACCCACCAGCAGCCCTTGAAAGTGACGACAGTGTCGCAGATCGCAGCCCCCCAGGGACGGCGACGTCTTGTTCAGATCCCCGCGGTGCCTCACTACGCAGGACCCACCAGCAGCACTGGAAAGTGGCGACAGTGACGCAGATCGCAGCCCCCCAGGGACGGCGAGGTCTCGCTCAGATCCCCGCGGTGCCTCACTCCGTTTGACCCACCAGCAGCCCTCGAAAGTAGCGACAATGTCGCAGATCGCAGCCCCTTGGCAAGATGCACACACACGAGGCACCGCAGAAGACAAGAGGAGACAAGAGGAAGCGAGAGGCGGGATGCGGGATGAGGACTGGAGACCGCAGTGCTCTATTCAAAACGAATACCCAACTAAGGAGGGTTGGGAACAAATGAAAAAATTAAGATTTGCCAGCAGTGTGCAACCATGCAAATCATAGGACTTTCTCAAAGGGGAACTTGTTGTGTTCCCTTGAAGAGTATGCCGTGCAACGCGACTCTCCAGATAAATATTCGCAAGTTCATTAAAGGGCGTGCCGCGTGACGCGGAATGGCGATACTCTTCAATTCCCAAACAAGCGACACATTTCAACCCGCCCGCGGGCGCAACCGCAACCGCAACTGGGCGACAACAAAATGGCGGCGGGTTCGCCGGCCAAAATCAATTCAAAATGACGGCGGCGGGGGAGGGGGGCGCCCAATCAGTACTGCAATGAGCACCGAAGAAGCCGTAGTAATCTACTCCTCCTCCTCCTCCTCCCTCCTCTTTCCTCTCTCCTCCCTCCTCCCTCCTCCCTCCTTCCTCCTCCCTCCTCCCTCCTCCCTCCTCCCTCCTCCTCCTCCTCCTCCTCCTCCTCCTCCTCCTCCTCCTCCTCCTCCTCCTCCTCCTTCTCCTCTTCCTGCGGCGGTGCAGCCGCACGCGTCCGACACGTGCGCGAGAGCAGCGCCACCACGGCGGGGCAGGCCCCGCACAGATCTCCCGGGGGGGCGGACGGCCGTGGCCGCCAGGGGCGCCCCCGGAGGCTCTCGAGGTGTGCCCCCCTGGGCCGCTGCCTCCGCCCGAGGGGCAGGAGTGGGGATGTCGGGGCGCCGCCCCTGCTGCTGCTGCTGCTGCTGCTGCTGCTGCTGCTGCTGCTGCTGTTGCTGCTGCTGCTGCTGCTGCTCCATGAGTCCAGGGTCGATGAGCTCTTCCTC
>CAUYUJ010010682.1:0-25000 GCA_963575745.1 Prorocentrum cordatum
TCCTCCTCCTCCTCCTCCTCTTCCTCCTCATCCTCCTCCTCCTCCGCCCTCCTCCCTCCTTCTCATCCTCCTCCTCCTCCTCCTCATCCTCCACCTCCGTCTCTTCCTCCTCCTCCTGGAGGTTCCACAAAAATAGCAACAGCAAAAAACTCAAGGCATCTCGTCCCCCCTGCTTGAGAATAGCAAGCTTGCCCATGGAACTGGACACTCCTCCTCCTCCTCCTCCTCCGCCTCCTCCTCATCCTCCCACCGGAGGTTCCACCAAAGATGGCAACAAAAAACAAATCAAGGCATCCCGACCCCCCACACCTTTGAGAATAGCAAGTTCGCTCATGATCCTGGATCCTCCTCCTCCTCCTCCTCCTCCTCCTCCTCCTGATCCTCCTCTTCCTCCTTATCCTTGTCCTCGTCGTTATCCTCCTCCTTCCTCCTTTCTCCTCCTCCTCCTCCTACCTCCTCCTCCCCATCATCATCATCATCATCACATCATCATCAATCATCATAATCATCATACATCAATCATCATCATCATCATCATCATCATCATCATCATCATCATCATCATCATCATTCTCAATCCTCATCCTCATCCTCATCCTCATCTCATCCTCATCCTCATCCTCATCCTCGTCCTCCTCCCCGCCTGCACCGGCCCCGCCCCCCCCCCACCCCCACTGGTAACGTCACCATTCGCTGGGAGCGCCGATGCATAACTGAAGACAGCTTGGATAGCAGAGCGCTCTAGGGATCTGCGACAGCAGAGCGTGCACCTTCGAGTGCCACGGTGGCCTGCGAGCACCATCGCGTATCTGGCCAGGGAGAGGGTAGTACCTGCGGTGCTCTGAAGCACGTCGTCGTGCTGGCAGGCTACTGTTGTGCTCACAGACAAAAAAGAGGGGGGGAGAACGGACGAGGAGGAAACACTTTCCAGCGCAAGAAGGAGGACGACCACGACGAAAAGAGGAGGAGGTGGAGGAGGAGGAGGAGGAGGAGGAGGACGACGACGACGACGAGGACGACGAGGCCCCTTACTCCGTCGGACCCAGAAGCGTAACAAACAGGTCGTGTCGGCATGGCCCCGCCTCACTCGCCCCCTCCTCCCTCCTCCCAGCTCCCTCCTTAGTGATGATGTGCTTGCCTGAAGCGCTGTACTATACAATGAGGAGGACGAGGGCGACGAGAGAAGCAGGAGGGGGACGACGACGACGACCAGGGGAAACAGGAGGGAGGAGGGAGGAGGACGGAGCGAGGCGCAGCTTTCGGAGAGGATATGGCCTCGCCGAGCTCGGGGGGTGGGGGGCATGTTGAGAGCCCCCCAGAGCTTCCCTCCACCCCCGACCTGGGTAGGAGTAGGATGAGGAGGAAGAGGACGAAGATGAGGAGGACGACGAAGAGAGGAAAGGAGAGAAGGCGAGGAAGGAAGAAATGGGGGCGCGAGGGGAGGATCAACAATATCGCCGCCCTAAGGAAAAGGAGGAGAAGAGGAGGAGAAGGAGGAGCACAAGATGGCCCCCGGAGGCTTTCCTGGGACCGCTGGCGAGCTGGGGTATGTCGAGATCGACCTGGTTCACTTCCTCACGCCCTGAAGAGCCCTTCACTGGGGGCGCCGGCCGTGGCGGGCCGCGACTGCATGCTCCACGACCGAAAAGCGGGCATTGCCTGGCAGTCTTCTGACAAAGAGAGGACCCCTCCAATATGGGCTCTACCAGCGCCTCTGAGGCCTCCAACAGCGCTTCAAGAACGCCCCAAGAGACGCCCAAGAGGCCTCCAGGAGGCTCACAAGATAGTGAAAGATGGGCCAAGAGGCCCCCAGGAGGCCCCCAAGAGACCCCCAAGAGGCCTCAAGAGACCCCCCAGAGGCCCCAAGAGGCCCCAAGATGGCCCCAAGAGGACCCTTTCGAGCTGCCTTTCTGCACTAGTTGTAAATGACTCCTCCCCGTCGCACTCCCGGACGTGTCGGGGGCTGGGCGTTTCGCCTGAAACGTCCGCACCACGTATCGTCCTGAGCCTCGCAACCTGCAATGGCTTCAAAGATGGAGGCGGGTGGTGTTCAAAATGGAACTCTCGCATACCCGCTGGGCGCACTGATCTCACAAGTTTGCAATAGTCTACGGGAAAGAAGGGGCAGGTTTCAAATGTTGTACTCGCCCAAGCGCCGAACACGTTCGTCTTCAAAATATCAGCAACGATTTCACGGATGGAGGGCGGCTCCTTTTCAAAATGCATTTCTCGCCTTAGCATCACGGGCACCCGCCTTAGAGGTTTGCAACCGTTTCATGGACGGAGTGTGGCAGCTTTCAGCATGTGGCTTGCGCCTTAGCGTCGCGCACATGCGTTTTACACATTTCCACAGCGTCAAGGATTCAGGGGGTAGTTTTTTAATGTGGTTCTCGCAATCGCGCCGCGCGCACTCGTCTGAACAAGTGTGCAGCAAGTTCACGGGCGAAGGGGTCGTTTTCGAAATCGTGGTGTCGCCGTGGCGCCGCGAACATGTGTCCTACAAGTTCGCAGCAGCTTCACGGATGGAGGGCAGCTCCTATTCCAGAAGGAGCTCTCGTTGGAGCGCCGCGAGGCAGTCGCCCCAAAATCTTGCAGCAGCTTCAGAGACTGAGCACTGGCCGTGTTCGACATGGGGCTCTCGCCGCAGCGACGCGCGCATTCGTTCCCAATGCAGTGCTTGACGGCTGGAGCGTCGCTGCGTATAACGGACGGATGGAAGGTTCAGGGGAACAAAAAGTGACATAAACATAAAAACTCGGGGGTCCGCGCGGATTTCTCGGATCGGCGCTGGACCCCCCTCCCTGACGCGCGGAGTGCGCCAGGGGCGGCGCTGGAGGCGCCGCCGGGGGCCCCAGCGCCGATCCGAGAAATCCGCGCGGACCTCCGAATTGTTATGTTTATGCCACTTTTTGTTTCCCTAGTTTTTCCAGACAACAGGATGTCTATGTTACGGACTGCGTGCCAGCTCCCTCAAAAGGCGTATGCTTGAGGTGCTCCAACTGCGCTAGGGAAAGTATTGGGCGGGCTCTTCTTCCTGAGCAGGCGGGTGGAATGTTCAACGGGCGGAGGCATTAATTAACGCATGTGCAGTGCTGCACGGCTACGAGGCGGCTCCCCTCTGCAAAAGTGGAGCCGTCGATCGAGACTTCCCCGAGGCTCATGATCACAAGTGCCCACAGGTGTGAGCAGGGAGTCTCGCTGGACACCCTGTTGAATCGTAGAGTCCTGCGTTTCGCGTTCTTGCCCACGCGCCCGAAAAAAAAATGCCAGGCACTCCCTCTTCCGAGGGGCGGCACCGCAGCAGCGGCAGCGGCCGCGCGTGCTGGTCGTTCTCAAACGGCGGCGCGTCTTCAGACTTGCAGGGGGCGTCGGCAAAGGGCACCTGGAACGGGAGGGTGTACTGCAGCATCGCTGGTTCGTCTTCGGTCTGCCCTGGTCCGAGGGGTGAGGAGGAGGGAGGAGGAACCCTGCGTATGCGTGTTGGCAACATCCGCGGAGGAGAGGAGGAGGGGGAGGAGGAGGACCAGTGTAAACCCAAGAGGCATCAAAGATGTGGCAAAACACCATGCCTGCAATTTCCCTAGAGGGCAGTAAGAGAATTGATTCCAAACCCTCCTGCGTCGGGTTCTCCTTTTGAATCGAACACTGCGGTCGCAACCTCCTCCTCTCCTCCTCCTCCTCTCCTCCTCCTCCCTCCTCCTCCTCCTCCTCCCGCCTCCCGCCTCCCTCCTCTCTCCCTCCTGCCTCTTACCTCGCTCTCCTGCCTCCTACCTGCATGGCAGCCTGCCTCCTAGTTCGCTAATGATGGGGGCTGCAAGCTGCGCAACTCCTGGGGGGCTGCGAACTGCGAAACTTTCTGTAACTTTTCAAGGCTGCTGGGGAGTCCAGCCCAATGAAGTCATACGCAGATTCAGACTCGACCTCGTCATCCCTTGGGGGCTGCGATCTGCGAAACGATCACCACTTTCGAAGGCTGCCGGAGGGTCCAGCAAGGGACGTCATACGCAGATTCCTCGCCATCCCTGGGGGGGGCATCGAGCTGCGAAACTGTCGCCACTTGCAAAGGTTGCTAGGGGGTACAGCGGAATGACGCCTTACGCTGACCCAGATTGGACCTCGCCATCCCTGGGGTGCTGCGATCTGCGAAACTGTTGCCATTTTCGGGGGCTGCGGGGGATCCAGCGCATTGGCGCCTTCCGTACACTCAGATTAGACCTCGCCGCCCCTGGGGGTGTGCGATCTGCAGAAGCGTGCCCATTTTCGAGGGCTGCTGAGGGACCCACCGAAGTGGCGCCCTACGCAGAGGCAGACTAGCCCTCGCCACCCCCGGGGGGGCTGCGAACTGCGAAACTGTCTGGGGGAACGAAGCCTCGCTGCCTTCTTGCAGTAGCTATAAAAACCTAGTCGTCTGCAGCGTCAGATCGACATTGTTTCTTACCTCGCCATCCCTAGGGGGCTGCGATCTGCGAAACTGTCCTCACTTTCGAAAGTTGCTGTGCAGTCTGGCGGGGTGACGCCCCAGATTCGATCTCGCCATCCCTGGGACGCTGCGATCTGCGAAACCGTCGCCAGTTTCGATGGCTGCTGGGGAGGCTGGCATAGTGGCGCTCTACGCAGACTCAGACTACACCTCGCCATCCTTGTGGGCTGCGAACTGCGAAGCCACTCTCGAAGGCTGTTGGGGGTACACCGGAGCAACTCCTTACACACACTCAGGTAAGACCTCGCCATCTCTGGGGGGCCGTGATCTGCGAAACTGTCACTACTTTCGGGGTCTGCTGGGGGTTATAGCGGAATGGCGCCTTACGCAAACTGAACTAAGACCTCGTCATCCCTGGGGAGTGCGATGTGCGAAAGTGTCTCCAGTTTCGAAGGCTGCTGGGGGCTTCAGCGGTGTGGCGCTTCAAGCAGACGTAGGTTAGACGTCGCCGCCCCTGGGTGGCTCCGACTTTCGAACTGTCGCCACTTTCGAAAGCTGCTGGAAGGTCCCGTATCCGTGGGGGGCTGCGAACTGCGAAGCTATCATTTTCGAGAGAGAGAGAGAGAGAGAACAAAAAAAAGAAGTTGGGGTCCAACACAATGACGCCTTGCGCTGACTCAGATTAGACCTCGCCATCCCTGGGGGCGGTGAACTGCGAAACTGTCGCCAGTTTCCGGGGCTGCTGGGGGGTCCAACGGATTGACGTCATACGCAGACTCAGATGAGGCCTCGCAATCGCTGGGGGGCTGTGAAATGCGAAAGTGTCGTCACTTTCGAGGACTGCTGGGGAACCCAGCGGGGTGGCGCAGTACGGAGATCCAGATTCGACTCCGCCATCCCTGGAGATGTGCCAACTGCGAAACTGTCGGGCGAGCTAGGCCTCGCACGCTTCCGGGACTAGCAAGAAAGACCTGGGCTTCTGCAGCACCAGGGGGCATTGCTCGGGCCGCGCGCTCCATGTCCGGCGTGCCAGATGGGAGGAACAACAAACACTTTCTCTTTGTCTTGCACAACGCCTCCTTCGTTGCTGCCTTCTCTTCCACCGTCTCCCTGCCGCTGCTGAGCTGATTTTTCGGCCCCCCTGGCTTCCTTCTGCCCTCCGTTCACACCCACATTCCCCTTTCGAGCCTGGGCTTGTGGATGCCACGATCATGGACACCCTAACAGTCCTATCCTTGAATTAAGATTCTTTTTTTAAATGTCGGAAAATGCTCTAAACATGTTTTAAACATGTGTTTGAACGTGTTTAAATCATGTTTAACATGTTTTAGACATCTGGAAATGACTTGGCAACATGCTTCCTCTCCATTGGCCGTCCTCCACAAGCCTGGGGCCTCCTGGGGCCTCAGTCCTCGTCCTTCTGTTGCTGTCTGATGAGTCGTGCAACGCCCGCGCGTCCCACGCAGCTCGCACAGCCAGTCACGGCGCCTCCACTGGCTCTGTCCATGCGAGTTGGGACCAACCCGTTGTTTCACTTGATGCAAATCGGCTGGGGACGCCACAGCGCCACAAGGTACAGTCGGACCTGATTGGAAAAGGCCACGTTGCCACAGAACTGCAGGAGGCATGGGTCGCAAGACACAAGACACGAGGGTACCCTCGATTTGGCAGGGTCGACCTACTAATCCGGGCCGCCTGTAATTTCATTGCGGGGAATGCCTCAAGGAAGACAACCATCTGAGAATCGTCAACCGTACGAAAAAAAAACATGATTTCTGGGCCTTCGGCGTCGCGAATCAACGCGGCCGCCGCGACCTGACAATCTTCAGTCGCACCAGAGCATCACTCCTGGGACGCCCACACCACGAATCAACGTGACTGCTGTCCTCGTAAGCCCAAACCATGCCAGGACACCATTCTTGCGGCTTCGATGATGCGAAACAGTGAAACCCCTAGAAGCGTTCGAAACGTATGTGCGTGGCGCTAGTGTGAAATCCACACGTTGGAAAAGAACCGCCCTTCATCCTTGAAACTGTTGCATGTTTTAACTAAGGGTGTGCGCGGCGGCGCTGAAGCGAAAGCCACAATTCGAAAAAGAGCCGCCCTCCATCCGCGAAACGGCTAAATTGACCGTGGAACTGATGCACCATTTGAGCTTCAGGATCATACATGGCACGATAATATCAAGCGAAACGCCTGGCCACCCTACCGACTCGTCTGGGGGTGCGACAGGGAGGAATTACTCATAAGAAAACAACGTGGAGGCGGAGATAGAAGGAGAAGGAGAAAGGGCGCGGCGAGGACGAAGCATGCGCCGCGATGACGCACGAAGGCCGCGTTCACTCACAAGCTGCGCGGCGTTTGGGCGAGGCCGGCATTTCGCCTGCTATCGCGCAGCGGCCACTGCCGCCGTCGCTTGCACGCGATTCCGCAAACGAACCATGCGCCGAGCCCGCGCTGGAACGCCACTGAAGGGGCCCTGGGGCACACAAATGAACACACACACACACAAATAACAGGATGCCCCATATTTTCCCATATTTCCTTGGGTGCTCGTCTCCCCCCCCCACTTCCCATGTTTTCCCGCACTCTCTGGGGAATCGGCGATCATTTGTGTCTGTGTCTTTCTTGCCCTCCTGAAGATGTGCGCCGCGTCGCAGCGGCAGCGCCACGTTCGGGCAACGCCTGCGCGGCGCCGAGGCCTTGAGCGACACCTTCGCCCGCTCGCGCGTCGACGACGCTGCGTGTGACGCGTGTGCGCCGCGCCCAGGCGGGGGCCCCGCCCTCTAGGCAGAGGAGCGCGGCGCCGGGGCGAGATCGGAACTTCGGCCCGTCATGATGAGCCTGATTTCCACCACCACCACCAGAAGTTGGAGGGAGGAAGGAGGAGGGCGAGGAGGAGGAGGAGGAAGAGGAGGAGGAGGAGGAGGAGGAGGAGGAGGAGGACCACCCCCCTCCAACTTATGGTGGTGGTGGTGGAAAACCACGCTTTGTTGTTGCAACTTGGGCGACAGGATGTGTCCGTGCCGAGCCGAAGCTGGTTGATGTCGTGTCGCGTTGCTGCAGGGAGGCTTGGGGCCTGGAAGTTGCTGCCATCGGCCAGCAGAGGCCCTGAGTGGGGAGCAGAGGGTAGTGAAGGGTAGGGATGGGAGGAGGAGGAGGAGGAGGAGGAGGAGGGGAGGAGGAGGAGGAGGAGGAGGAGGAGGAGGAGGAGGAGGGGGAGGAGGAGGAGGAGGAGGAGGAGGAGGAGGAGGAGGAGGGGAGGAGGAGGAGGAGGAGGAGGAGGAGGAGGAGGAGGAGGAGGAGGAGGAGGAGGAGGGAGGTGGAGGAGGGGGGGAGGAGGAGGAGGAGGAGGAGGAGGAGGAGAGGAGGAGGAGGAGGAGGAAGGAGGAGGAGGAGGAGGGAGGAGGAGAGGAGGAGGGGAGGTGGAGGAGAGAGGAGGAGGAGGAGGAGGAGGAGGAGGAGGAGGAGGAGGAGGAGGAGGAGGGAGGGAGGAGCAGGAGGAGACGACGAAGGGGGGGCAGGTGAGCCGAGACGACGGGCGTAGGACGCTGGACTTTTGCTCGCCCTGGCGGGCGCCCGCCCTCGCGGGGCCCCTCGGCGGGGCCCCAGGGGCGCGCGGCGTGCCGCCGGGTGCACTCGCGCGCCGCCCCGAAGAAGCGCGCGGGGTCGGCCAGGATCAGGTGCGCCGCCTCTCTGGGGACAGCACGTCCCGTCCCCACCCCCCAGCCAGGGCCCCCGCCCCCGACCTGGTGATCCAGGGGGTCTCGGCTGGGGGTGGGGCCGTTTTCTCGTGTCGAATTTGGGGGGGGGGAGGAGGGGGGGGAGTGGGCGGCCTTGACGGCTGCTGTGGTTTCCAACGGTCGGTGGATGGGCTTGTTTGGGAGGTCGGCTGCACTCGTGGGCGGAAACGGATCCGCGTCCGCGGCCTCGTGGGACGGGCCCCTGGGCCGCGATCCTGCGGACACGGGGCGTTTCTTCGCGGAACGTATCCGTGCGACCGCGTGTCCGCGGGATCGCGCCCCAGAATCCAGACCAAAAACTGGCCTCGGGGTGCGACAGGGAGAAGGTATTCATAAGGAAAAGGAATGATGGATGATGATGATGAGGAGGAGGAGGAGGAGGAGGAGAAGGAGGGGGAGGAGGAGGAGGAAGAAGCCCCAGAATCCAGACCGCGAGGGCGCGGGTATGGATGTGTTCGCAGCGCATGCTGTCCGCACCTCCTGCGCGCGCGGCCTGCCGATCGCCGCGTGAAGGGTGCTACCAGGTGGCGGCCTGCGTGCTCGGCCTTGGCCCACACACCCTCCCCCTCCCCCCCTCCTCCTCCTCCTCCTCCACCTCCACCTCCTCCTCCTCCTCCTCACCTCCTCCTCCTCCTCTTCCACCTCCTCCTCCTCCTCCTCCTTCTCCTCCTCCACCTCCTCCTCATCCTCCTCCTCCTTCTCCTCCTTCTCTTCCTCCTCCTCCTCCTCCTCCCAAAGAAGGGGGCGTCCAAGAGGGGCGTGTGCCAGTCATGGCCCGAGGCACGTGTGCGGACCAGGGGGGGCCAGGGAACGCCTGGAAATAAGAGGGGCCACGAACTCTAGGCAGGCGAAATCTAGGGATGCATCGCGACCCTGGCAATGAGATCCCCCCCCCCGGTCATCACCCCTCCTCTTGTGGCCGCCCCGGGTCTCCGCGCCTAGAAGACGGGGCCCTAAAGGGATGGGACCCTGAGGATACGACGGGAATCCCCAGAGACGAGACGAGGTCAAACTGTCCAGGGTCCGCGCGGAAGAGCATCCTTCAGGAACGTGAGACCCTCCACCGGCCAAAACACACAGAACGTGCAAGGGTGCCCTCCCCAGGATGCGCAAGAATGTCCAACAATAGGGGAACGAACAATAGCATAAACCTAACAACTCGGAGGCCCGCGCGGATTTCTGGGATCCGCGCTGGACCTCCCTGGCGGCGCCTCTGGCGCCGCCCCTGGCGCGCTCCGCGCGCCAGGGACGCGGGCCCAGCGCGGATCCGAGAAATCCGCGCAGACCTCCGAGTTTTAAGTCTATGTCACTGTTCCTTCCCCCAAACAAGCACGAAGACCATCAGGCTGCCCTCCCCGAGCCGGCCTCGATCTGCAACCTCGGTGCGACTGCAGGAGAGGCATCCCGAGAAACGAGACGAGCTGTAAGTCGGGCGTGTCCCCCTACAGGGGGAGTTTCGACGAAAAAAATGTTTTTGCCAAAAAATGATCAAAGAGTAATAAAAAATGGTCCCCAGACTATTTTTTCCTATTTTTGAATTTTCCCCCTGTAGAGGGACAGGCCCGACTCAAGACGAGCTCGGACTGTCCAGGGTCCACCAAGAAGGACCTCGCGGGCCGGTGCTGGTCCCCCCCCTCCGGAGGACACCGCCGTGGGCTTCGCAAGGGATCGGACAGGACAGGCCAGGTCAGGAGCTTGCGTGCCAGCTCCCAGAGGAGCGGCCCCCCAGAGGGCAGCAAGGGCTCCCAACTCCGCGCTTCGCGCTGCGCGACGCGCGAAGTGCGAGTAACTTCGCGCTCTCGCGCCGCCTCCCGGGGGGAGAAGAGGAAGATGAGGGATCGGAGCCGAACCGCGAAGCGCGAAGCGCAAACAGCTTCGCGCCCTCGAGCTCGAACGCCCTTGGGGCAGGCGGTTCAGGTGTACAGCTGCAGCGAGTACACGTTCACGGCGGGTGGAAAACAGCGAGCGACAACCTCATCACTCACGAAAGGGATTGGGGATCGGGAAGATCTGCTGACCTGGGCCAACGCCAACGCGGGCCAGTCAGGCTCTGCAAGATCTGAAGATCATGCATGATCCTATTGGGCTAACTTGGGTCGATGAACCCCTGGCCCCGCAGGATCCTGCCACATGCACACGCCTGCGCCGCCGCTGGCCAGGCCAAGCCAAGGGGCCCAGTGTCGGTGCCTACGCCCTCCTAGCTTGCACGGGGTCCCGGGCTCAGGATCAGCGTGGCCAGGACCAGTGGCAACTCATGGGAGCCTCCCATACCATCTTGTCGGCTCCTGCGAATCGACGCTCATCGACACTAGTCGGCGCTAGTCGACGCTAATCGACGCTAAATCGACGCGAATCGACGCTAACCCACGCAAAATCAGTGCTATCTCCTCGACTCCCAGACGCTAATCGACGCTAGTCGACGCTACTAAGACAGAATTAAGAGGGTACACAAGGCTCCCATGATTTGCTACCGAACACTCCCCTGGCTGGCTAGGCATAAAATGACCCCAACCCTTTTGGAGGCGGCCTAAGTTAGGAGCGCCAGGAACATGAGATAGGTGTCGTTCCTGCCGATGCATCAGGCCAAGCCGCCCAGAATTATGATCCCTAATGCGGAGAAGGAGACCTACGTGAGACCACGTCTTCATCGTGTTCTTAGGGTTAGGGGTTCTTTTGATCGCGATCACCGACGGCGCCTCCGGCCCCGCCACCGACGCGCTCCGCACACCGAGGGAGGCGCGCGGGGGGATGGTTCCAGCGCTGACCCAAGAAATCCGAGCGGACCTCCAAGAACTTCGGAATGATTGTGCACTTATTCGGTCCTCGAGCCTCCTTGTTGAGGGGGTCCTCAGGCTCTGGCTCGGCCAGGAGGGCGGATATGGACAGCAGCGTGGAGAAGACGGTAAGCAGGGGGCTCCACTCCTGCTTCAAGATGTTGAGGCAGATGGACCCGCTCTGCTCGTCGACATTCGGGTGAAAGCAGCGAGTGAGGAACAGCACCGTGGGAGGCCGCATTGGATACTCCTCCGGGAAGGACATGGAGAGGTAGAAGACGCCGCCTGCGCATGGCCCAGCGCCCACCAGAATCGGAGGGGGTCAGAGAAGACGGGGACCAGACTCTATCTGGCATGGGCGGCACCAATCACGGGGAGCGAAACAGGGAGGCGAAGAGGGAGGGGAGGCGAAGAGGGAGGGGAGGCGAAGAGGGAGGGGAGGCGAAGAGGGAGGGGAGGGGGAAGAGGGAGGGGAGGGGGAAGCGAAGAGGGAGGGGAGGCGAAGAGGGAGCGAAACAGGGAGGCGAAGAGGGAGGGGAGGGGGAAGGCAGCAAGAGGGCCCCCACTCTCGAGAGGAGACCCCATGTCACGGGGGGCCCAGAGCCCAAAGACCACGTGCTGCATCACCGTGCGGGGGTGCGTGGCCACGCTCGAAGAGGTTCCGGCGTTCCTCGCCCATCTTGTCAAAGCAAAATCATGGCTTTGGGCAGGGCACTCCTGTGCAGGCCCACGCGACTGCAGCTGAGCAGACTGTGCGCTCGGCACGCAGTGCATCACGAAGTCGCCGTGCTCTGGCGGCGTACCCTTATAGGTCCAATCGCCGCACCCCACAGCACACTCGAATCTGCGTGACGACGCCGCCCACGCGAATTCTTGGGCGCCGAATGCCCACGCTCAGAGGAAATCCCAGCCTTCCAGTAGAAATTCTTATACATCAAGATATTATCCTGATCATCGTTCTATTCAGCGATTTCCAACTCTGTTATTCCTTATCAAATAGCAACACTGATAGAACCAATATGAGTGAGGAAACCACGCAGGCACTGAACGCACCGCCAGCGGACTTCGCCCACCGAGTGCAGATCGTGCTGCACAGCACACGGCCTCTCCTGCTGAAGGAGGCCTCTCGAGCGGCGGACAGGGAGCCCAGTCAACTCTGGGAGCGGGCCCACACGCCAGCTCAGGCCCCAGGCTCAGCAGCCCGCGCATAGCCTCCGCGAGAAGGCGGCGTCCGGGCGCGCACCCTCAGGGGCCCGTCTCGGCCTCCACGACGCGTTCCGGACGACCCGCCGCTCACCCTCCGTCTCAAGGGGGGCGGCTGGGGCGCCCTGGTGCGAAAACCTCGGCAGCCGCTCCGCATGCGAGGTCGCCGTGCCGCACTCGGCGGCAATGCCCAGCGCCGGAATACGCTGGGCCCCGAGGTGCACGCGACTCTGCGCGCAGAGGCTTCCAGCACAGCCGCAGTATCGCCCCTGTACCCATGGCTCCCTATCACCGTACTCATCCCCCAGGACGAAGGCCTGGAGCTCGGCAAGCTGAGAGGTGAGGCAGCCCAGAAGCTTACGCGCAATCCCCCTCCCCGCTTCTGAACCACCGCCCATCCCGCCCGCCACTGAGGGACTGCGCGTGCACTCGCCGCAACACGGTCGCAGGTAGCACTTTGCCATCCTTGTGCCTCGAGTCCGTGGTCCTCCACAACGCCTCGAAGCACCTGCCCACTGGCATATAGGCGGCCTTCCCGATGGGATCTGACTACCTACCAGACCACCCCAACCCAACCCGAAGACCCGAATTTCCGGTTGAGGGGGGGTAAGGGTTCCACGTGTGTTTTTGTCGATGTGTCCCGACCCCCCCCCCCTGGCTGGAAATCGAGAGTAAATCTGAGCCTTCGGGTCGGGCTGGGGTGGTTTGGTGGGTGGTGGGGATCTGGGTCTGGGCAGGTCGCGCCGGAGACACCCGCTTGGTCGTGCGGCCGTGCCCGCACGCCTGCTTGGTCAACGGCCTCCTCCCCTGGCAGCTCCTGGAGCGCGAGGCCACTGACCTCCCCGCCCCACTTCTTCGTGGACAGGGCAGCCGCGTGCAGAGTGCGTCTCGTCTTCCTCGGGGCCTGCACCGCTCCGCACGCCACCGCTCACCTCGAGCAAGTCCGTGGTGGACGCCCCGAATGGTGCTGCATATGTCGCCGCTGTCCAGCTCGGACGTCGGCTTCCGGGTGTCGAACCGAAGCCGGCCTGGCTCGCTCAGCTCGGCCTGGCTCGCCCCTTGCCACGCGGTCGCTCCACCTCCTCTCTGGGCAGCCCGACGCCTCCCAAGCCGCGCACGACCTCCTCAGTGATGACGCCGTCGTTCCCGCGGCTGGCTTCTCTTGCGCTGGCGGCCTGCATTCCCGAGTTCCACCGGCAGGCCGCTCTCGAGGGCACGCGCCGCCTCCCGCATGATGTCCAGGCGCCTCTGCTCTCGCCGTCAGCGACCACTTCCCAGCTGACGTCGTCCGCGTGCACCGCGGTGCCGACCTCGGGGCGCGCCACGGGCTGGGCCCTCGTCTCGTCCGTGAGCTGCGCCTGCAGCGCGCACGCAGCTGAGGAGCACCCTGCCTCGATGCTGCTGTCTGGGCACACGGTTTCTCCGGCCAGGCCGTCGAGCATGATGGCGCGCCGCCACCTGAACGCTCCAAGGGTGACCCAGAGGATGTGGAGGGGGAAGAGCTCCTGGCGCCCGAGGCGGCAACGGATGTCGTGCCAGACGTTCCCAAAGGCCGTCGCCAAGTCCCACAGCAAGATGAGGAAGGCCTTCTCCTCCCTCGTGGCTTTCTCCGCCTTGACGGCTGCCGGTCATACGCAATCCGTGACAGTGCGGGATGTGCCTGTGTTAAAAATCCCGCGCTCATCACACGATCTCTTCCAGCTCTGCAACGCTGGTTTGTGGCACCGCCCCCCCCTACGCGGTGATAGCCCATAAACTGGCCTATGGGGCGTAGTCCGCCTGTGGGCTTAATGTACTAGGCCGTGCACATCTCATGCTCGCCGGTGAGGAAGACGCCTGCTTCTGTGATGATGTTGAGCAGCGTGGTGAGCGGCCCCACGTCGCTGAGCCACCCAAGGTGTCGAGGCTGGATCCCTCCAGACTGGCAGGTTTTGATGTTCAAAGACCTGCTTACCTCGCGTGCCTGCTCAGCGGTAAGGTTGTGCTGTCGGTACGTGTGCCCGTTGCCCTGGATGGCGGCCGCGGTCGCCGCGTGCAGGCCTGGGGGGACTCTGTCAGGCTCAGTTGGAGGTCGGACGCTCCAGGCCCTAGACTACTCAGCTTGGTGCTTGGCCAAGAGCGCTGCTGGGCAAGCTGACCTGTTCTGGATGTGCCCCATTGCACCGTCCACGAACTCCGCGGTTCCTTCGCCTGGGTCGTTGATCCACTTGTACAGCATGGGCCCCCTCCTCAAGTGGTCCTCTGCCAGCCCCTGTGTCAAGCTCTTGACCTCCCTGCCGTAGTTGAGCCGAGGAGGGTGGAGGGGAGATGGAGGAAAGAGAAAGAGAGAACGAGAGAGAGAGAGAGCGACATACGGACAGATAGACTGAGGGACAGACAGAGAGACAGACAGAGCATGAAAGAGAGAATATATAGAGAGAGAGAGAGACAGAGAAAAAAGAGAAAGAGCGAGAGAGAGAGAGAGATTACAAATGACAGAACAAGATGGAGAAAAACAGAGAGGGAGAGAGGGAGAGAACGAGAGACAGGAACATGGAGAACGGAGAACGCCGATAGAAGAGAGAGACAGTGGCGGCAATGGCTGCGGGCATCCCTCAGACGAAAACCAAACAAAACAAGACGGATACAAGCAAACCGTAAAATAAGGGCGCACGATAAGGATGCAAGGGCCTTGGAAGGCCATGTCGACACTTTGTTAACGGGGCGCGGCCAGCGACAGCGGCCGAGGAGGGGCCGAAGGGGAAGGAGGCGAGGGTAGCCCTGGGGAGACCTTTTTATGCGGGCTGACTTTAGCGGCACTGGGCTCGGGCATCCCGTCAGAAGAGCAATACGGGCACACGAGGGAGGGGGAGGGGCGAGGAAGACGAAGGGCGAGAAAGGTTTCGAACAGCGCGGTGTTTAAACGCGCTCGGCCCTTGAAGGGCTTCTGGACCTCCAGAAACATCCGAAGACCTCCAGAGGAGTCCGGAGACTTCTGGAGGCCCCAAGACCTCAGGGAGAGGAGCAAAAGGAAGCAAAGCAGGAGGAGGGGGAGGACGACGAAACGGAGGAGGAGGAGGAGGAGGAGGAGGAGGAGAAGCAGGAGGAGGAGGAGGAGGAAAAGGAGGAGGGGGAGGAGGGGGAGGAGGGGGAGGAGGAGGAGGAGGAGGAGGAGGAGGAGGAGGAGGAGGAGGAGGAGGAGGAGGAGGAGGAGGAGATGGAGCAGGAGAAGGAGGAAGAGGAGGAGGAGAAGAAGGGAGGATGAGGAGGAGGAGGAGGAGTGCAGCGAGAAGACAAATCCCTAAACGACCACATTTCGGGTAATAAAGAGGTTGTCGCGTAGGGGGCACGAACTGAAGACAAGTGCGATGCTGGTGGTATGCTCGCGAGCTGGTGACGACGCATGTTGGCGATGTTGGCGACGACGCCGCCAACATCGCCATCGGGACACCATGGGGACACCATCGGGTGTGGACCCCATCGGGACACGATGTGGACACCATCGGGGCACCATCGGGTCACCATCGGAACGCCATCTGAACACCATCAAGACAACATCGGGACACCGTCGGGACACCATCGGGACACCACCTGGACACCATTGGAACATCATCGGGACACCCCCAGGCCACAGCCGGCCAACCTGGCGGAGCCTGATTTGGCCCAGCTTCGCCCGATCAGCGGCGACACCAATGGAACACCACCAGGGCACCATCGGGACAGCCCCGGGCCACCGCCTTCCCAAAACGGGGCGAAGAACCATGTGGCATGGCTTCGCCCTGGCAGCGGCGGGCGCACTGCTCTCCGCCGCCCACGCAGGCTTCGCCCCGCGTGCGCGCGCGCGACGCGGGCCACGAGATCGAAACCGATTTCCCGGCGGGGGGTCCATGTTTCATTTCGGTCTCAACCCCCACCTCCGATATACCACCACCGAGCCTGCAACTGCACACGATGAATTCGGGTCCTGGTGGATGTAGTTCCCCAGCCCATCCGGGGAGCCGATCTCCACCAGACCGCGGGCGCCCCAAGAATGGAAATAGCCCGACCACCGATCAGGGACGCAGGCCAGCAAGCCACAAATCTACCCTCCAAGATTTCGTCGTCGCCGCCCATGTCTCACGGATTTTCGTGGTCTTTCGACCACCCGAAGCATCTCCTCGAATTCGGCCTCCAGGAACCGTTTTCGGTGCTGGGGACCACCGCCGAAAGTCCGGGATGAGGTTCGACCTCCCTGGGTGGTGCCACACCGTCGCAAAGGAAGCAACACGGGGTGGATCGAGGCTCGAGGCATGCGACTCCTAGTTCTTGGTTCTTGGGCGCTCTCCGCCCCCTCTGGGCCTTCAGGAAGCTCCTCGTCGACACAGCTGGGTCCACTCTCGAACTTCTGACCGGACGCAACCCCAGCTGGGTCTCAACGATCCCCGAGCATATCCAGGAGGTGGAAAAGGATGCCTGGGACAGGCCCCGTGAAGGCATCAAGAAATTCACATAAGACCACGAAAAGCTTCAAAACAATCCCCTACAAGGCCCCCCCTTGAACCCCACAAGCTACGTAGGACAGGCCGAACCCCCAAGATTGCCCAGCGATCGCGCGCGTTCCGCGAATTCTGCCTTTCACTCTTGCTACCGCCCCAAGGGGTCGGCGGTGCGGCGTAAGCCAATGAATCTACCCTCCCAAACAACCTCCTGCTCGAGTTCCTGCTCCTCCCTGGCCTCCATATCCACTTCCTGCTGCTCTTGACACTCCCCATCCCGTTCCCTTATGAATGACTCCCGCCTGTCGCACTCGCAGACGCGTCAGCGCTTGAGATTTCCTCACCACGTATGATCCTGAAGCTTAGGAGTTGCAGCAGGTTCACGGTGGAGGGCGGGCCATTTTCAAAATGTGGCCCTCGCCTAAGCTCGCCGCGCACACCCTTCTTGCAAATCCCACCAGCCCTTCAAGGCGTGAGTGGTTTAGCGAGTTTCTTCTTCCAACCCCCCTTCTTTCCCTTCGGGAAAGGTTTTTACCCCTCCCCCTACCCCCTCCACCTGGGTTTGGAATGGGGCGTCTCGCGAGACGTCGGAGCGTCCAAGATGGCCTCGGCGAGGGAGCCAAAAAAATTGTTTGAATCGAAACGTGCTGTCTCAAATTTGGCCTCTGGGGGGAGGGGGGGCGGGCGTTGCCAATTTAGCACAGCCCCTCATTCGACCGACTTCTTCCGAGATAGCCCCGATATGGCCCCCGAGGCTCCTAAGGGTACCACAAGACGACCCCAACAGGTGCCCAGGAGGACCCAAGAGGCCCCCAAGAGGCTCCCATGAGGCCCCCATGATGCCCCCAAAACGCCCCCAAGAGACCCCATACCACGCCCCAAGAAGCCCCCCACAGGCACCCAAGACGCCCCAAGGAGCCTCGGCGCGAAGTCCAACATCATGGATTGCACGAAGGTTTTTGCAACATGTTGGCCTCCTGAGGAGCAGGGGTAGGGGGGGCTGCCTAAGGGGCCCCCCTCCTTTGATCGATCTCCTTCAAGGTAGCCCCAACGTGGCCCCAATATGGCCCCCGAGGCTCCCAAAGGCGCCCCAAGAGGGCCCAAAGAGGTGCCCAGGAGGCCCCCAGATGCCCGCAAGAAGCCCCCAAGATACTCCCAAGAGGCTCCCAAGAGAGCCCTACGACGGCCCAACAGGCCCCCCAGAGGCACCCAAGTCGCCGTAAGAGGCCTCGGCGAGAAGGCCAACATCACTGATTGCACCAAAGTTTTGGCCATATAAGCTCCCCAAAAAAAACTTCAGAGAGGACAAGGAAGAGGAGGAGGCGTTGGAGGAGGAGGAGGAGGAGGAGGAGGAGAAAGAGGAGGAGGAGGAGGAGGAGAAAGAGGAGGAGGAGGAAGAAGAGGAGAAAGAGGAGGAGAAAGCAGGAGGGGAAAGGGCGAAGACGACGAGCACGGATCTGGAGGGGGAGGTGGCCCGAGGAGGAGGGAGGGGCACACGGACAGGGGGCACACGAGCCCGAAGGAGCCCCTCGCGCGGAGCGCCGACGGCCACGGGACGCGGGGCTCAGCGGACGCATCGGCTTGGAGGAGCGCGCGCGGGCAGGCGGCCGGACGGACGCGCCACAGAGGCGAGCGAGTGGCAGGCAGCAGGCGCAGGCCTGCGTACGGCGTCTCCGACGGCCCGTGCAGCTCCGCCACCCACTCCTCGGGCGCCGCGGGGCGCCGCGGGTGCCGCTTGTCATCTCTCGTCCGGACTCCTCGTCGTCCGCATGCCCTTTTGTCCGCTTCGATTCGTGCTGTTCGAGTCGCCCTCCTCGGCTCGTCCCCTTCGAGTCGTCCGCTTCGGAGGGCGGACGACAGGAAAGAGGGCAGAACGAAAGAGGGCGAGACGACAGAGGACGGAACGAACGCGGACGAAGGTCCCCACTGGCAGCGCGCCCCCGGCCCCGCTCCTCCCAAGAGACGAGGCCAGGAGGAAGACCAAGGACCGCCGGGGCACTGGAGAAGGAAACAGTGGATAAGGAGTTGCAGGCTCTGGAAGCCTGGTGGAGCACAAAACGTGGATTGGCCATGCATGCTACCGCCGCCCTCATCAGAAAAGGAATCCCCCAGGGTCCGAAGCCTCCTAGGCACACTCCTCAACCAACGCGCCCACCGTATGTTGAGTGCCGAGGCCGCTGACAAGTGCTCCAGAGCGCTCTGAGAGCGATGTATCCTCATCCTAGGCCTACCAGCCCCTAACCCTGCCTCAGACATCCGACGCCGCGAGAAGATCACGACGCCGGGGCAAGATCACCGCTGTAGCCCTTGTCCAGGACTCCTCCCGGAGCCCGATCGGCCCGCGAGGGCCCTGGAGCCCGAAGCTTTTAAATTCTCACGACGCCCGGGTGTCTGGGCCCTCCTCCTCCTCCTCCTCCTCCTCCTCCTCCTCCTCCTCCTCCTCCTCCTCCTCCCTCATCCTCCCTCATCCTCCTCCTCCGACCCCCTCCTCCCTCCTTAGGAGGCCTGGAAATGGGCACCAACACCAACACTGGGGGTTGCCACCGCACGGGGAAGGTGATCCTAGATTTCGGTGTTGGTGGCAATATTTCGGCCACCTTGGAAGCCAGGACATTACCACCATCACCGAGATCGGGATCTTCTACCCTCGGTGGAGGCACACGGCCGATATTGGTGTTGGTGTCAACCTCCAGGCCTGCGACTCCTCCCTCCTCCCTGCTTCCTCCTCCCTCCTCCCTCCCTCCCTAGAGGAATGAAACATGGCAAAAACATGAAAATTCGGATGCCCGCGCGGACTTTTTGGACCCGCGCTGAGCCCCCGTCCATGGGGTGCGGAGGGCGCCAGGGGCGGCGCCGGAGGCGCCGCCTAGGGAGCCCCAGCGCCGACCCGAGAGACCCGCGCGGACCTCCGAGCTTTTATGTTTGTGTCGTTGCTCCTTCCCCTACTCCCTCCTCCCCCTCCTCCCTCCTCCCCCTCCTCCCCCTCCCCTCCTCCCTCCCTTCTCTCGGGTCGGGCAAACGGGGGGGGATAGCAAAGGGGGGGCTTGAGAATCAGCTCGCATTTTCCCGGCGCCTCCCGGCGCAGGAGGCGGCTATATGTATCGAGGAACGGGCCCCTCGGCGAGACCGAAAAACCAGCGGCATGCAGCAAATTTCGTACCCCCCCTTTCCCAATCCCCCCCTCTCGTCCGGCCGAGTCCTCCCCCTCCTCCCCCCCTCCCCTCCTCCCCCTACTCCCTCCTCCCCTCCTCCCCCTACTCGTTCCCCTACTCCCTCCTTCCCCTCCTCCCCCTCCTCCCCCTCCCCTCCCGAGGCGACGGCGACGACGACCCCGGCGGCGGCGGCGACCACGGCGGCGGCGGCGGCGGGGTCTCCAGCAGCTCGTCGGGCCCCCGCGGCGCGGCGAAGGGCGCCGGCGGGTGCCCGGTCGCCGCGGGCGCGGGCGCGCGCTCGCCCTCGCGCATGGCCTCCAGCTCCGCCCCGAGGCGGCGGCATGCCGGGCTGTCGGGGGGGGAGGGGCTCGCACGCAAGAGAGGGTGCAGCAGGCAGGGAGGGGCAGCATAGATGGACAATGTAGACTCGAGCCCTTGCACAGTCGAGGGAGTTTCCAAAAATCGCCCCCGCGCCCCCGACAGCAGTGTTGATCTCAGTAGAGGCATTGCTTTTGGGGTTCGAATACGTCTGTCCACTCACGCCCTCCCCCCCGTCGCCACGCCATCAATATTCATTTCGAGGGGTCTGGGGGGCATCTTGGGCCACGGGGTTCGAATGCAGTGTCCATGTACGGGAGGGAGAAGAGTCTAGGGAACAACCTCTGGGAGGTCTTCGTGTCGACGTGGACAGTGCCCAGGCTGGGTGCCCGAAGGGGTCGCATGACTCGAGCGTCGCAGGCGGCCACGCAGCTGAACGTGCCAGAAGAAGCTGAACGTATGTTTCGTGTCGAGTGTTTTTGCGCTTTACCCTTTGGGCCATCACGCGCGGTATGCCCCCGACAGTCGCCTCGCATCGCAAGGATGCGCGACGATAATTAAGGATGCAAGGGCCTACTGGACGCACACTTCGAAGCTGTTCGAGCGGGGCGCGGCCAACGAAAGTGGCCAAGAATGGACCGAGGAGGCAAGGATGCAAAGGGCACCCTTGGGAAGATTGTTCCCATCCTACTTAAGGACCTCATTCCAGAAATAATTTCGAGCACCCGGAAAAGTGTCAAAAGAGTGTCGAAACAGTGTCGAAACAGTGTCGGGCGAGTGTATCCCAGGGCCCGAGACGTGAAAACCCTTGAGTTTCGGTACTTTTTGGGGCGCTCGAAATTCTTTCTGGTGATCAAGGCTAAAAGTAGGTTTGAGCATCATAACCCTTGGGAAGGTTGTCCATCCTTACTATGCGGGTTGACTGCGCCCTCCCCTGCCCCTCCCCCCCCAACTAACGTGACGCTCCCTCCCGCAGTGCGTCCCCGGCACTGCCACAGTGCGTCCAGCACCACAGTCTGAGGGGGAGGAGCGGGCGCTGCTGTGTGCCCCCTCCCGTCCTCCCCCCCCCCTCCCGCCCATGACGCCAGTTGCAGCCGTGAGTAATAGATGCGCTCCAAGCAGCTTCGACTGGAGGATGACTTGTTTCCCACATAGACAAGCTCTTTCCACTACTCACAGAGTAACTACTCGCAAATGGCCTGGAACCGCCGCGTGTGGGATCTGGGATCAATTACATGGAGGATGACATGCTTTGTTCGGACGTCTGCGAGTAGGCACTTTGCGAGTAGCGGAATGCGTTCAGTGATTACACCCAGGCTGACCCATGCCTGCAATGCAGCTTTCCAGCGGCCTCTGGGAAGCGACACCAGGTGATCGCAACGATGGGAGGACCTCTGAATGGAGGGTGGTTGGGGCTGGAGGTGGAGCAAGGTTGTGGTTACCCAACCCCTACTCGTACACAGGGTTTTGGCTTGACCCGCGAGCGGTGACCAGCGCTTACCCCGAGTGCCAGTGACTGTTTGGCAGAGGTCCGTGGGATTGACGAGCGCATCGTAGAAAGCTACATGAAGTCCTGTCTTGGTTCGGTGCGGGTCCCACTTTCAAGGATGCACGCGCACCCCCCGAAGAGGAGCCAAACTGACTGGAGTCAGAGCTGATATTGACGACCCCTGCCAATGTCAATTTCTGGAGGGGGAAGATCGGAGAACAACCACGAAGCTCCGATGGTCCCGCCACGCCTCTATGTATGAGCCAGCCTGGGTGGACAAATCCTCCAACCGGATCCGAAGAAGCCAAATCACTGATTCCCCTTGAGTTCTTGAATAATTTTCGCATGTTCGCCTTCTCGGGCTGCCTTCTATGTTCACGACGGCCCAAGAGGCATCCAAATAGACCACAAGACGGCTCAAGAGGGCCTCCCGTGGGACCCAAGACGGCCTTAGAAGGCCCGTCGACGGCCAAAGACGGCACCAAGACGGCCCCACGACGGCCTCCAGAAACCCAACATACGGCCAGCAGGGCCCCGAGACGACCCAAGAGAGCCCCAAGCCGGCGTCAGAGGGCCCCAAGACGGCACAAGAGGGTCCCAATAGACCCCCAGGACTGCCCCACATGAGGCCAAGACAGCTCCAAGCAAGACTGCCAAACTAGTTGCGTCGTCGTCATCAGCATCATCATCATCATCATCATCATCATCATCATCATCATCATCATCATCAGCAGCAGCAGCAGCAGCAGCATCACCAGCAACATCAGCAACATCATCAGCATCAGCATCAGCATCAGCATCAGCATCAGCATCAGCATCAGCATCAGCATCATCATCATCATCATCATCATCATCATCATCATCATAATCGGCATCACAATCAGCATCATCATCGGCATCATCAGCATCATGATTGTCAGATTCGGCATCACCGTCATCACATTAGCATCATCACCATCACCGTCATCACCATTATCATACTCATTCATACAATTCGTCATCATCCTCATAAGCATCATCAACATCATCATCATCAGCATGAGCATCATCATCAGCATCAGCAGCATCATCATAACCAACATCATCAGCAGCAGCCTCATCTTCAGCATCATCAGACTCATCAACATCATCATCAGCATCATCATCACCTTCGTCGTCACCATCATCATCGTCGTCGTAATAATCAGCATCGGCATCATCATCGTCGTCGTCGTAACCGGCATCATCATCACCATCGCAATCGCCATCGCCATCGCCATCGCCATCACAACCCGCAGCACCCTCACCATCACCATTACCATCGCCGCAAACGTGATCGTCATCAACATCACCACCACCACCATCAACATCACCATCACATGAAACGCATCAGCATTGCCATCATTATCATCAGCATCATCACCATCATGCCATCATAACCCTCAGAACCCAAATCAGCGCAATTGTCATCGCCATCGCCGCCAACGCCATCATCGTCATCATCATCGGCATCATCAGCATCACGATCATCGTCGTCGTCGACATCGCCATCATAATCATCGTCATGGGCATCAGCACCAGCATCAAAATCAGCATCATCATAAGTACCATCATCATCATCATCACCACCATCATCGCAATCATCGCCACGGTCATCCTATCCAATATCACCTTCAGCAGCATCAGCATCACGACACCATTATCATAATCCGCAGCATCCCCTATCACGGCTCCCCCACGCCTGGAGACACGAGGCGCCCCACCTGACGGCATTCCGCGCCCCCCAGAACAGCCGCCACACAGAACGCTGGGCTGGCAAGGTGGCGGGACTTACCGCATGCAGCTGGGTAGAATCCTACGAGGGCTTGGCCCTTCTCTGCTAAAATCCTATCAGGGCTCGGCCCACATCTTACCACAAAAATAAACAGAGTGGGGCTGCACCTGGCTCTGATAGATTTTCATTGGGGAGGGATGCAGTTCTACTTGAATTCTTCTAGGGCCCGATCCAGCTCTGAAAGATCCTACGAGGGCTCGGCCCAGCTCGAGTAACAAACTGTCCCAAGGCTGAATCCAGCACGCATAAGTTCTTACGGGGTTCGATCCAGCTCCAAAATGGGCCCCACAAAGGCTTGGTCCAGCTCGAATCTTATCCCACGAGGGGTCGATCTAGCATCCACGGCATCCTACATAGGGCTCGGACTAGTTGTTGCGGAGTCCTATGGTGGGGCTGAAAAATACCACCAGAAAAATACCCAGAACTAGTGAAGTCAAGCGCTGACTGGACCAAACTTCACGAGAATCCGTGCAGGGCTGACTCCAATTCCAATGGAGCCCGACCAACGCTCAATCCAGCTTCGATGCAAACCTACACGGATTGATTGGACCCAGCTCGAATGGCACCCTAGCAGGACTCGGTCCAGACCTGATAGAACACTACTGTGGTTGAACCCAGTCATACAAGTATCGCACGACGCGTCGATCCAAACTTCTTCTCGGGCCCGATCCATCTCTCGTCAAATCCTATTCGGGTTCGATCCAGCTCTGATAGAAAACTGCTAGGGCTCCATCCATATCGATTAATACCAAAGTGGGGTTCAACCCAGCTGTCACAGCATCCTGCTGGGGCGCAGTCCAGCCCTGCTAGAATCCTAGCGCGGCAGGGTCTAGCCTGAATAAAACGCTTGTAGGACTGGATCACGCTCTAATCGAATCCTGCTGGAGCTCGACTCAGCTCTGATTAGATCCGATCAGAACTACGTCAAGATGTGGAAGACTCCGATCAGTTTCGAATACGGCAGAATCTCGGCCCAACACTCATTCAACATACTTCTGGAGTTAGATCCCGCTCTCAGAGAATCCTACTAGGGCTCGATTCAGCCTTAAACAAGTCCTCCCAGGGCTATATCCAACTCAAATAGAATCCTAGATTGCCTCGATCCAGCTTTGATAGATTCCGACTATGGCTCGATCCAGCTTCCAGCGCATCCCGACATGGCTCGAACATCGTCGTCGCCGTCGTTTGATAGGCGACGTCCTCGTCGACGTCGTCGCCGTGGTCGCGATCGTCGTCGTTTTCGCCGTCGTCGTCGTTCTCGTCGTCGTTTTTGTCGGTTTCATCGCTGTCGTTGTCGTCGTCGTCGTCGTTGTCGTTGTCGTCGTCCCTGTGGTCGTCGTCGTCGACGTCGGCGTCGGCGACAGCGTCGGCGTCGGCGTCAGCATCGGCGTCGGCGTCCGTCGTCCTCGTCCTCATCGTCCTCGTCCTCGTCGTCGTCGTAGTCGTCGTCGTCCTCGTCGTCTTCGTCGGCGTCGTCGTCGTCGGCGTGGGGAAGTTCTAGAAACCCCCCATCCCCCCAAGTGTTGACTGGGGATGGAGGGGCTTGGAACCCCCCCGCCAGCAGCGGCAGAAAGAGCCTTGCAGAAAAACTCATGAACGACGACGACGACGACGACGACGGCGACGGCGATAAC
>CAUYUJ010010683.1:0-7500 GCA_963575745.1 Prorocentrum cordatum
CACAGTTGCTGAGAGCCGGTTTCTGTGCAAAACGGTACCGTCTACACTAGTTACATACGCGTCGCATCTGCGTATGGTTGCATGGGCTTCCGAGCTCTTGGGTGAGCCCCCGCTGGGGTGCAGTGTGCAGCACATTCGCCGCGTCGCGGCGGTGTGCGTGCGCGTCAACGCAGCGTGGTTGGTTGAGCGCGTGGGCCCTGGCGCACCAGGTGGCCGGCGTGCCGTGGCAGGGTGACCAAGATGTCATTTTGAAAGGCATCAGGCTCGGCACCGCGAAGTGCCGGACGCCCAGACTGCCGAGGCAGAAGGTTGATCGCCGGCTTTTGCGGCGTTTGCTCCGCCATGCGTTGGCGCACCAGCGACAGTGGTGGTGCATCATCGCCGTCTTGGCATACAACTTTCTGTTGCGGATGCCCTCTGAGTTGTTCGCGCAGTGCAAGCGTGATCTTGTACAGGTCGCTGGGGGGCGTTTTATCTATGGCCCCATCCGGCGAAAGCAGCGGGTGGATCTGTGCACCCTTCATGCTTTTTGTTTGTGCGGCACGGACGAGGGCATTTGTTTGCACACTTGGCTTCCTGTGTGGGACCATGCGATCGCAGCTGGGGGCCCTCCGTTTGGCGGGTATACGCCTGCGACGTGGACGGCCGAATTCCGGCGCCACTTGCAAGCCGTCGGGGTCGCCAACCCCGAGGTGTGGTTTGGGCACGATGTCCGGCGCGGAGCTGCGAGCGACGTCTTTGCGGCCTCCGGAGTCGAAGCCATGCTTTCCCGTGGTGGCTGGCGCTCTGTCACGTCCGCGCGACCGTACGTGTCGGGCGACGAAGTTGCAGCTGGCCTGCTCGCGCAAGGGGTCATCGATGATTCGGGCCCCGAGAATTGAGCGCGGCCACGTGGGCGCGCTTGCCCGCTGCACCGTGGCCACCCCCCTTTTCCGTTCCATTGGCATTGGGGCCGGGGTGTGTCCTCGTGTGCGCGACTTGGCCAATGAAGAAAAGAACGCGTAGGAGGAGGAATAGGAGCAGGAGCTAACGCGGATTCACAAATGTGAAGCGTAGTTAGTCTCTCTGTACCCTCCCTCCGCACTTGCTTGCATCCGTCTCACTTCTCCCTCTACCCCTTTGTCTTCTCCGCAGCCTTTTGGGTCACAGGGGGGACCGCTTGTCCCGCCCTCCCACCCTCTTTTTCCCTCCGGCGCCGCTGGGCCGGGGTGTGTCCTCGTGTGCGCGACTTGGCCAATGAAGAAAAGAACGCGTAGGAGGAGGAATAGGAGCAGGAGCTAACCCATAATTCTTGCCTCTTCGGGCCTCCCTGGAGGACTCCATGGAGGCCTCTGGTGCTGTCTTAGGGGTCTCTTGGGCGCGTCTTGGGGTCGCCTTGGGCTCTTTTGGACCGTCTTGGCGGTCTTGGAGGCATCGTGGGGCCGTCTTGGAGGCCAGTTTGGAGGCCATCTTGGGGCTACCTTGGGCTCCCTTGGGGCCATGTTGCCCGTCTTGGAGGCCATCTTGGAGGCCATCCTGGGGCCATCTTGGCCGTCTCGGGGGCGATCGGGCCAAGGGGCGCCGAATATTCCCCGGGCTTTCCGGGGGGCCGACGGGATCGGCCGAGACCCACACTTGTTTGTTGATTCGCAGCGATGCAAAACCTGCCAGGCATTCGTCGGCGGCGAGCGAGGGGGGGAAGTGAGAAGGAGAAGGACTTCTCGGACGGCGGCAGAAGCCCTCGCGCCTTCCGAGAAGTTGCTTTTTCCCGGAAATGGCTCGAGCCCAGGGTTCTCTTTTAGAGGTTTACCCCGGGATCTGACGGCTGATGGGCCGGCGAAATTATTCTGCGATAAATTACGTGCGGGAGTAGGGCCGGCGGAATTATTTTTGAGGTTGTCTCGAGCGAAACGTTTTTTTTTTTTTTTTTTTTTTTTTTTTTTTTTTGTTTTTCCTTCTTCTTCCAGAATTTGTTGAGGATGTCTCGAGCGAAACGCTGGTTTTGCAGAGTTGGGGATGTCTCGAGCGAAACGCTTGGTTTCAGAATTTGTTGAGGATGTCTCGAGCGAATCGCTGGTTTTGCAGAGCCGACCGCGACACGGAAAAGCGCTCCTCGCGCAGGAATTCCGAGGATGTCTCGCGCGTGCCGCGTCCCGCGCGCAGGAATTTTGATTTCTTGGGGTTTAGACAATATTTCTCGAGCGAAACGCTTGTTTTTCCCGGAAAGGGCTCGAGCCCAGGGTTCTCTTTTAGAGGTTTACCCCGGGATCTGACGGCTGATGGGCCGGCGAAATTATTCTGCGATAAATTACGTGCGGGAGTAGGGTCGGCGGAATTATTTTTGAGGATGTCCCTAGCGAAACGCTTGTTTTTCAGACTTTGTTGAGGATGTCTCGAGCGAAACGCTGGTTTTGCAGAGTTTGGGATGTCTCGAGCGAAACGCTTGTTTTCAGAATTTGTTGAGGATGTCTCGGGCGAAACGCTGGTTTTGCAGAGCTGACCGCGACGCGGAAAAGCGCCCCGCGCGCAGGAATTCCGAGGATGTCTCGCGCGTGCCGCGTCCCGCGCGCAGGGATTTTGAGGATGTGTCGACTAATTCGCTTGTTTTGCAAGGATTTCTTTGGATTTTGACAGGATGTCTCTAGCGAAAGGCTTGTTGTTTCAACATTTGTTGAGGATGTCTCGAGCGAAACGCTGGTTTTGCAAAATTGGGGGATGTCTCGAGCGGGGGCCTCGCGGGGGGCCTCGGGGGGGTCCAGAATTCAGAGGATGTCTCAGGCGAAATGTTTGTTTTCACGTTCCGCTCGCAGGAATTCTTCACGCTGCGCGAATTCCCCACCAGCCCATCTCACAGCAGCAACTTCTGCAAGCACGCCGACAGCTGTTTTCAGGCGTTGTCCGCGTGGCCTCGCATACTCCCTGTTCCTCCTTCCCGCCCGCCTCCTTGTACATCCTCCTGTGGGGGGAGCGGGAGAAGGGCGAGGCGGAGGAGGAGGGAGAGAAAGCGACCTCGTGATTTGAGTCGTTTGGGGGTTCTCGTCCTGGTGTGAGTCGTTCGGGCCCTTCTTCCTGGTGTGAGTCGTTCGGGCTCTTCGTGGTGTGAGTCGTTCGGGCTCTTCGTCCTGGTGTGATTCGTTCGGGCTTCTCGTGGTGTGAGTTGTTCGGGCCCCTCATCCTGGTGTGAGTCGTTCGGGCCCCTCCTCCTGGTGTGACTCGTTCGGGCTCCTCGTGGTGTGAGTCGTTCGGGGCCCGCGTCGTGGTGTTAGTCGTTCGGGCTCCTCGTGGTGTGAGTCGTTCGGGCGCCTCGTCCTGGTGTGAGTCGTTCGGGCCCCTCCTTGTGGTGTGAGTCGTTCGGGGGCTTTTTTGCCTTTATCGTGGTGTGAGTCGTTGGGAGCCACTACCGTCCTGGTGTGAGTCGTTCGGGCTCCGCGTGGGGCCTCTGGTGGACCTCTTGGACCTCTTGGGGCCTCTTGGGGCCTCTGGGGGCCTCATTGGTGGCCTCTTGGGCCTCTTGGGCCTCTTGGGGGCCTACTTGGGGGCCTCTTGGGGCCTCTTGGGGGCATCTTGGGGCCCAATCATGGTAGTGGGCCTCTTGGGGGCCTCTTGGAGGCCTCTTGGGAGCCTCCTGGGGGCCTCTTGGGGCTATCTTGGGGCCTCTTGCGACCTCCTCAGAAGCGCAAAGTAGAGCTGCCCCCTGAGCAGGACAACATGAGCCCAAAACCTTCGTAAACATCTATGATTTTGCTATGAAGGACGATGAGCGCGGCCCCCTCAGAAGTCCAAAATGGGGCCCAAACCCTAGTAAAATCAATGATTTCTGCTTCAAAGACGAGCGGAGGCGCCAAACGGTCCCCCCCCCCTGGGGGCCAGAATCCTCGTGAGGGTCGTCGTTTTTTGGCCCTCCCAGGAGTCGAACAAGACCTCCTTGATTGCACTCGGCCCGCCCTCTCCAGGCCCAGGGGGAGGGGTAAACCCCTCCCCGAAGGGGAAGAAAGGGGGGTTGAGGACAGAGCGGGCTCTCTAAACCACTCACGCCCAAAGGGCTGGTGGGATTCCGAGGATGTCTCGCGCGTGCCGCGTCCCGTGCGCAGGAATTCTGAGGATGTCGGCAGGATGTCTCGAGCGAAACGCTTGTCCCCAGCACGTTCAGTAGCGCGTCCCCTTGGCACGTCCCGCTGTGCGTCCCCATGGCACGTCCCTTGGCACGTCGCTTGGCGGGTCCCTTGAGGCGTTCCGCGTCGCGTCCTTCTGGCATGTCCCCTTGTCAATTAGCTCTAGGACAGCTACTATGTGCTGAGGCAGCTCGAGCTTAAGATCCAGATCAGTTCGGTCAGGACTCGGATGCAAAGGAGGACTCGATCCACGACGCTATAGAGCACAATCGAGGCATAACACATCGCAATTCAGCACGGCGCAGTACAGCACATATTTCGGCACGGTACATCAAGATCGATACACTCAGCATTGCAACTTGGCACGTCCCTTGGCACGTTCCGTGGGGCGTCCCTTGGCGAATCCACCTGGAACGTCGCGCGGCGCGTCCCCTGGCACATCCCGTGGCATCATCCATTGGCAGGGGGGGGGGGGGGGGGGGGGGGGGGGGGGGGGGGGGGGGGGGGGGGGGGGGGGGGGGGGGGGGGGGGGGGGGGGGGGGGGGGGGGGGGGGGGGGGGGGGGGCGTTCCGTAGCGCGTCCCTTTGGCACGTCCTACGGTGCGTCCCCATGGCACGCCCCTGGCACGTCGCCTGGCGCATCCCTTGGGACTTTTCGCGGCGCGTCCTCCTGGCATGTTCCCCTGTCGATTAGCTGTGAGGCAGCTACTATGTGTTCAGGCAGCTCGAGCTTAAGATCCAGATCAGTTCGGTCAGGACTCGGATGCAAAGGAGGACTCGATCGACGACGCTATAGAGTACAATCGTGCCATGGCACATCGCAATTCAGCACGGTGCAGCACAGCACAGCCCTCGGCAGGGTACATCAAGATCGATACACTCAGCATTGCATTTGCCCGTCACCCAGTCAGGTGTCTTTGAAAACGCTGCCATGTGTTACAGCTCTATATTCCTTTCCGGGTTCGTGGGTCGATCATGTTCGTAATTTGTTGATGATGTCTCGAGCGAAACGCTGGTTTTGCAAAATTGGGGGATGTCTCGAGCGGGGGCCTTGTGGGGGGCCAGAATTCAAAGGATGTCTCAGGCGAAATGCTTGTTTTCGTGTCCCGCTCGCAGGAATTCCGAGGATGTCTCGCGCGTGCCGCGTCCCGCGCGTAGGAATTCGGATGATTTTGATAGGATGTCTTGAGCGAAACGCTTGTCCCCAGCACGTTCAGTAGCGCGTCCCCTTGGCACGTCCCGCGGTGCGACCCCATGGCACGTCCCCTGGCACGTCGCCTGGCGCATCCCTTGGGACGTTTCGCGGCGCGTCCTCCTGGCATGTTCCCCTGTCAATTAGCTCTGGGGCAGCTACTATGTGTTCAGGCAGCTCGAGCTTAAGATCCCATATCAGTTCGGTCAGGACTCGGATGCAAAGGAGGACTCGATCCACGAGGCTATAGAGCACAATCGCGCCATGGCACATCGCAATTCAGCACGGCGCAGCACAGCACAGAAGTCGGCAGGGTACATCAAGATCGATACACTCAAAGCACGCACTTGCAACGTTCCTTGGCACGTTCCGTGGGGCGTCCCTTGGCGAGTCCCCCTGGCACGTCGCGTGGCGCGTCCCCTGGCACATTCCGTGGCACATCCATTGTCACGTTCCGTAGCGCGTCCCTTTGGCACGTCCTACGGTGCGACCCCATGGCGCGTCCCCTGGCACGTCGCCTGGCGCATCCCTTGGGACGTTTCGCGGCGCGTCCTCCTGGCATGTTCCTCTGTCCATTGGCTCTGGGGCAGCTACTATGTGTTCAGGCAGCTCGAGCTTAAGATCCAGATCAGTTCGGTCAGGACTCGGATGCAAAGGAGGACTCGATCCACAACGCTATAGGGCACAATCGCGGCATGGCACATCGCAGTTCAGCACGGCGCAGCACAGGGCACAGTACATCAACATCGATACACTCAGCATTGCATTTGTCCGTCGCCCAATCAGGTGTCTTGAAAACGCTGCCATGTGTTTACAGTTCTATAATTCCTTTCCGGGTTCGGGAGTCGATCATGCTTTGAACGTTTGGAGGCTTTTGGGAACACTCCTCAGAAGGCCCGAGGGACTTCCGAGCCCTCCAAGGAGGCCCGCCCCAGCACCGTCCCCACCCAGGCTCGCCGCCGATCCTCCTCCTCCTCCTCCTCCTCCTCCTCCTCCTCCTCCTCCTCCTCCTCCTCCTCCTCCTCCTCCCCTCGCTCGCCGCCGAATTCGGCACGCCGTGCACCCCTGTGGCAAGCCACAGGGGGCGGTGGATCGAGTGGCCTTCGGCCCATCCCGCCGCCGCGCCTCGGTCGCGGGCCAGAGGTCTCCGGGCGGCTTCTCGGTGCTTCTCGGCATGCTGCCTGGAGGCCCTCCAGGAGCACCTGGCGGCATCCTGGGGGGCTTCCTGGGGGGCTTCCTGGAGGCCTCTCGGGGACCGCCTGGGGGCTTCTTCAATCAAGGGAAGAAGAGACGCCTGGTCCCGATAATTTGCGTGGGCAAGACGGCCCTGGGCGTTTTTTAAACAGCCCTGCCCTGTTCGATTCCGTCTTTGCATGCGTTTACGAAACGGCCTCGCTTGTCGGGGTGGTTATGATGGGGGTGGATTTTCCTCCTTCTTTAAAGGATCCTGGGGGCCTCTGGGGGGGCTCTTGGCAGCCTGTTGGGGCTGGCGCGCTTTTTGTCTTGCGGTGGCGCGTTTTCTGGAATCCCTCCTGTGACCTCTTGGGCCCCTCTTGGGGGCCTCGGGGGCTGTCTCGGGGCAGTCCTTGGGACCTTTTCCTTCGGCCGTCTTGGTTTACGATTGGACTGGGGTATAAGGTCGAGGTCGGTTCGGGGAGGTTGCCCTTCTGTTCTTCCTGTTTGTTGGGTTCTCTTGTGCATCCTGGGGGAGGGTACCCTCGACTGTTCTTCGGTTTGCCCGCGGAGGGTCCCATGTTCTTGAAGGATGCTCTTCTGTCTTAGGTCCGACCATAATGAAAAGACAGTATGGATGTTTTTCGCATTTCGCCGGGCCCCGGGACCGTCGAAGGAGTCAGGATGAAAAGCCGGTCCCCTGGAGTGGGTCGAGACATCCGAGTGTTTTTCTGTCCTAGGTCCGACTGTACAGTCGGACCGAGGTCTAGGATCGAGTTCGGTTCGGGAAGGGTTCCCTAATGTTCTTCGTCTTTGTTGGATGCTCTTTGTGCTTCCTGGGGATGGTGCCCTGGGATGTTATGTTTGTTTTGGCCGGCGGAGGGCCTCATGTTCTTGAGGGATGTTCTTCTAGACGAGGTCCGACTGTAAGCCACCGCGTAAGGTCGCTGTGTTCTCCCGTGTGGGACTCGCTTCTTTTCGTCGCTCACGTGTGCCCGGGGAGGCGGTGCTCGTTCGACACCCCGCTAGTGCGTCGGGCAGGCAC
>CAUYUJ010010683.1:10000-27051 GCA_963575745.1 Prorocentrum cordatum
GGAGGGAGTCTGAAGTAGGAGGAGGAGGAGGAGGAGGAGGTTGAGGATGAGGAGGAGGAGGAGGTCCATGACCTCCTCCTCCTGCTCCTCAAAATTGGAGCGAGCGGCTGGATGTCTGGGAACGCTCGGCGCTCGGCAAGCGCTCTGCGCTCGCGCTTGAAATCAGACGTGCTCCGGAGCTGGGGTCCACGCGCGGCGGCCCCACCACGACGCCTCCAGGACGGGCGGGACCCCGTGGGCCGCCTGGGGGCATAGCGCGCCTTTGGCCTCCGATCCCAATGCCTCCGAGGCCGCCTGCGAGCGCCCGCCCTGCCGACTCCCGACTCCTCCTCCTCCTCCTCCTCTCCACCTCCTCCACCTCCACCTCCTCCACCTCCTTTGACCCCTTCCTCCTCCTTCCTCCTCCTCCGCCTCCTCCCTCTCCTCCCTCTTCCCGCTCCTCCTCCTCCTCCACCTCACCGCCTTCCTCCTGCTCCTCCTGCTCCTCCTTCTCCCTCCTCCTCCTCCTCCTCCTCCTCGTCCTCTCTCCTCCTCCTCCACCCCTCCCCCCCCAACCTTCCCCCCCTCCTCCTCCTGCTCCTCCGTCCCCTTATCCTCTCATCTGCTCCTCCTCCATCTTCCTCCTCCCTCTCTCCCCCCCTCCCATTGCCTCCCTCCTACCTCCTCCCTCCTCTCACAGCCTCTCCTCCCTCCTCCCTCCCTCCTCCTTCCTCCTCCTCCTCCTTCCTCCTCCTCCTCCTCCTCCTCCTCCTCCTCCTCCTCCTCCTCCTCTAGAGGCTACGAAGACCTCCAGGGACTGGTGGCCAGAGGAGGTTGTCGCAGTTGTCGGCCTGCGAGGTCCGGGCCGGTCGAAGGCGAGCCTGTGCGAGAAGCCCGTCCTGGGGCAGGGGTGCTCCAGGGACGAGCGGCTCGAGAGAATCGGGGGCGGCCAGGAGGGGGGTGATGACAAGGGGGGGTGGATATCATGGCGGGGGCCATGATGTCTCCCCAGATCTCATGGCGCCTCTTCTTGTTTCACTACGTCCCCCGCCCTCCCCCTGGGCCGCGCACATGCCGCCGGCCATGATTTGCACCCCCCCTCTTGGACGCCCCCCTCTTGGCTGCCCCCGAAGGAGGGGGGGCCAGAAGGGACGCGGAAAGGGGCTGCGTGGGGCGCTGCCTGGGAAGGCGGCGCACTGTGTTCAGAGCCGCTCTGTGCTCGTTGCTACATCTTCGGTGGGCCGACGTGCCAAACTCCTGGCCATGCTGCTTGCTCCGGAAAGAGAGATACCCTCATCATCTCTTCCTCATCCTCGTCGCCGCCCAGGATGGGGGGGGGGTCAGGAGGGGAAGGGCAGGGGTGGCTCGAGGGAGGCTGGGAGGGAGTGGCGATGGGGAGATCGCGCTGCTGGGCACGCTTCTTGGTCTGGGGCAGTTGAGGTGTCTTTGCGGCATTCGATGCTGAGGACCAGTGGGGACCTGCTCACACCCCGCTCGATGTCTTGTTGTGTGTTGTTAAGGCGACTCCCGGGGGGCGGGCAGCTCACCTCTTTCGGGATCAGTATCGTTTATCCGATGCCCATCCGCACCCCGGTCCCCCTCGAGACCCCCGCCAAATTACCGCCCCCGTTGGGGATACGCCCCTCGGAACCCGAGGGGAACGGCCCATATCCCCATCTAGAGGGGGGGGGGTACATCGGCCAGTGGGGCCCAGGCCACGCTGCGGGGGATGGGGATCGGTGAACCGATGCTCACGATCGAAATGGGTACGGAAAGGATGGGCACGGTACCCCACAGCAGCTCTTGCTCATTTTGCGCTGGGCTCGCTGTTCGTGCCGCCGCGGACGCTGTTCCTTGGAGGCAGGAACCGCCTGCCCAACACGATGGGCTTGCTTTCCGCCATCACCATGAGTTGGATGAGGGGAGGAGGAGGAGGAGGAGGAGGAGGAGGAGGAGGAGGAGGAGGAGGAGGAGGAGGAGGAGGAGGAGGGGAGGAGGAGGAGGAGGAGTGAGAGGTAGAGTAGGAGAGGATGAGAGAGGAGGAGGAGGAGGAGGAGGAAGGAGAGGGAGGCGGAGTCAACAAGAAGACGTAGGAGAAAGAGGAAAGAGGAGCAAGAAGAACGGCTCAGGGAGGAGGAGGGGAGGAGGACGGAGGAGGACGAGGAGGAACGGCGGATTAGGCGCGAAAGAAGAGGACGCTTGAGGCGGCGACAGAAGCGAGTAGCGGATGGACCCCCTCCCCCTCCTACCTCTGGTGGCGGTGGTGGAAAACTTGCCCATCACAGCAGCGGCCGCTGCCGGTTTGGGACGGCACGTGCCGTTGGGCACTGCACCCGTTTCTCCCGCACCCACTTCGGGCGCCCAGAGCTTTTTCGCGCCCCGAGGTGCAACGTGGACAGAGAGGGGAAGCCGGTGGAGAAAGGCCCGGCGCCCTCCTCCTTCCCCTCCTCCACCACCTGCCCCCTACCTCTCCCTCCTCCTCCTCCTCTCCCCTCCTCCTCCTCCTCCTCCTCCTCTACCCCTCCTCCTCCTCCTCCCCCAGCCCCCTCCTCTCCTACCTCCTCCTCCTCCTCCTCCCTCCTCCTCCTCCTCCTCCTCCTCCTCCTCCCTCCGTCCCTCCTCCTCCTCCTCCTCCTCCTCCTCCTCCTCCGCCTCCATCCTCCTCCACCTCCTCCTCCTCCTTCCTCCTCCTCCTCCTCCTCCTCCTCCTCCTCCTCCCCACCCCCTCCTCTCCTCCTCCTCCACCTCCTCCCACCTCCTCCACCTCCTCCTCCTCCACCTCCTCCACCTCCTCCTCCTCCTCCTCCACCTACCCTCTCCTCCTCCACCTCCTCCTCCTCCTCCTCCCCTCCATCCCCTCACCCCTCCTCCTTTCCTCCACCCCATGCCTCCTCCTTTCCACCACCTCGCTACCACCTCCCACCTTTCTCCTTTCCACCTAATAACCTAACAAACTACACACACGCTCCACCAAAAATAATACACTACCCACCCCCCTGCCCCCTCCCTGCCCAAAGAATGGTCAGCAAACACTTTTTGGAGCTCACTCTCCCGCGCGCTTCTTGGACCGGACGGCTTGGCTCGAGACTACGTCCCCCGGCTTTCCCCAAGCTGGGGCTGCGAGTAAGTAGACGGGTCGGAGGATATTGCCGATGCATCGGCGATGCGGCGCGATGTGGGGCCCGATTCTCTCCACGCCGGCGGCACCGATGCATCGCCGACGCCGTCGCTGCATCCGCCGATGTGTCGGCGATGCTCAGCCACACGCAGAGGGGGGTGGGGGGAGGGGGGAGGGCTTCTTAGAAGCACCCCTGCTTCTTAGAAGGCGCGGGCCTTATCTGTAGATGTAGGGCTGGCGCCTTCGAAGAAGCAGCCTCCTGCTAAGAAGCCCTCCCCCCTCCCTCCACCTGGAGGGTTTCTCCGAAGGGCTCAGGCGACCGGTCCTTCTCCTCCTCCTCCTCCTCCTCTCCTCCTCCTCCTCACCTCCTCCACTCCTCCTCCTCCTCTTCCTCCTCCTCCTCCTCCTCCTCCTCCTCCTCCTCCTCCTCCTCCTCCTCCTCCTCCTCCTCCCCTCCCCCTCTCTCCACCCCCTTTTGCGCGCCGCCAAGGTGGGGCCCCGAGGGATTGGGTCCCAGTGGCGAGGCGCCTTAAGCAGCGCAAATCCGCCCTTGGATCCCTTCCTATCCTTAGGTCTCCATCCCCCTGGACCCCATCTTCATCATCGTCGGAACCATCCCCACCTCTGCTGGGGCAGGGTAGGTAGGCTCTCCCCGCGTACCCCCTCTAGGTGGGGATGGGCGCTCCGAAACCCGAAGGAGACGGCACCCAACCCCACCTAGGGGGGCGTAGATTGCCCAGCAGGGCGAAGGTCTTCTCGGTGGGGGTGGGGATTGTTTTCCTCGTCCAGACATCTTTTTGAGCTGCCGAGGGAAGACGGGTGGGAGCTGCTCGCGTCCCCAACTTCTCCCTCCCACTCCTCGCTGGGTGCTCTCTCTATTGCACCCTCCGCCTCCCTCCTTGGGCCCCCCTTTAGCCGTCCCCCTTCCCGCCGCCCACCCTCTTCTGCTCCTCCCGCCCCTTCCCGTCCACCGACGGGCCGTGGGGGCGAGGGGCGTGCAGGGCGCGACGGAGGCGACGGAGCCACAGGCGGTGCACTGCGTTGGCGCCGCCGCGCGGCGGAGGCGGTCCGCACGCGCGTCCAGGACACCCGGGCTGCGGTGCTGCGAACCGGGCCGCGTGCAAGAGGAGGGGGCGAGGAGAGGGACGGCTGCAGAGGAGGGGCGACATGGGGAGGGAGGGCGCACTCGCGCGGCGAAGCCGCCGAGGGGCGCACGGGGGCGGCCGGGCCGGTGCAAGCAGTGCACAAGCAGGCCTCGGGTTCGGGCTGCAGCCTGGTGACGACTCTGCAGCCCGCTCCGCTTGCTCGACAGGGTGCGTATGCTGCCCTGCCCCTTCCTCCCCTCCTGCCCTCTCCTTCCCGTGGGCCTACTTCGCTCCCGCCGCGCCCCGCCGGTGCCGCTTGCTGGATCCAGCTCGCCTGTGACCGACGAGTGAGCGACGCAACAAGACGGGCTCGACTACGCCGACATTCTCGCGTGAGCTGCCCGCGTAAGGTCGCGCGTGAGCGCCCTCGTCTCTAATGTAGCGTGCCATGATGGTGGCCCGCGTACAGTCGGACCGAGGTATAAGATCGAGGTCGGTTGGGGAAGAGTGCCCTTTTGTTCTTTTTCCCCACATCCTAAGTGGGGTTCTTGTTTTCTCTGCACACCCTCCGCGCAGGATCTCTCGTCCTCCTCCCTCTCCTCTGCTCCTCTTTGCTTCCTCCTCCGCATCATCATCACCATCACCATCACTCCCCACTCATCATCACCATCAGCATCACCATCACCATCGCACGATCACTCACCATCATCGGCATCGAACGATCATCATCATCATCATCATCATCATCATCACTACTCGCTGACTCACCACTTCGTCCCCATCATCATCACCACCATTTACCATCAGAATCGCACGATCACTCACCATCAGCACTCATCATCACCAGCATCATCATCATCACGTCGTCATCATCACCACCACCACCATCATCATCATCATCATCAGCATCATCATCATCATCATCATCACCATCATCATCATCATCATCATCATCATTCTCATCATCATCATCATCATCATCATCATCATCAACATCAACATCAACATCATCATCATCATCATCATCAAAATCATCATCATCATCGTCATCATCATCATCAGCATCAGCATCATCATCATCATCATCATCATCATCATCATCATCATCATCATCATCATCATCATCATCATCAATCATATATCCTCATCAAACACCGTCGTCATCATCCCATCACCATCATCCACCAAGAGGGAGCCTCGTCTGTGAGTGAATTGTGAGGAAGTCTCAGGCGGGAGCCCCCTCCCTATGGGGCCCGCAGATCATGTTACTAATCCGAGCGGGTCATCGGATTCCTGTAACTGTCGTCACTTTTGGGCTCCTCAGGTCTGAATTTGGAGGAAGTATCAAGTGGGAGCCTCGTCTGTGAGTGAATTGCGAGGAAGTCTCAGGCGGGAGCCCCCATAGGATCATGTTACTAATCCGAGCGGGTCATCGGATTCCTGTAACTGTCGTCACTTTTGGGCTCCTCAGGTCTGAATTTGGAGGAAGTATCAGGCGGGAGCCTCGTTTGTCAGTGAATTACGAGCAAGTCTCAGGCGGGAGCCCCCTCCCTATGGGGCCCGCAGATCATGTTACTAATCCGAGCGGGTCATCGGATTCCTGTAACTGTCGTCACTTTTGGGCTCCTCCGGTCTGAATCTGGAAGAAGTATCAAGCGGGACCCTCGTCTGTGAGCGAATTGTGAGGACGCGTCAGGCGGGAGCCCCTTTCCTTATGGGGCCTGCAGATCATGTTACTAATCCGAGCGGGTCATCGGATTCCTGTAACTGTCGTCGCTTTTGGGCTCCTCAGGTTTGAATTTATAGGAAGTATCAAGCGGGAGCCTCGTCTGTGAGTGAATTGTGAGGAAGTCTCAGGCGGGAGACCCCTCCCTATGGGGCCCGCAGATCATGTTAATAATCCGAGCGGGTCATCGGATTTCTGTATAATGGTCGTCACTTTTGGGCTCCTACAGCCTGTCTGAATTTGGAGAATATCAGGCGGGAGCCTCGTCTGTGAGTGAATTATGAGGAAGTCAGAGGCGGGAGCCCCCTCCTAATGGGGCCCGCAAACCTGTTACTAATCCGAGCGGTCATATCGGATTCAGAACTGTCGTCACCTTTTGGGCTCCTCAGAGGTCTGAATATTTTTCCCGTGGACATCCCGGAACCGTCTGTGAGTGAATTGTGAGGAAGTCTCAAGCGGGAGCCCCCTCCCTATGGGGCCCGGAGATCATGTTATTAATCCAAGCGGGTCATCGGATTCCTGTAACTGTCGTCACTTTTGGGCTCCTCAGGTATGAATTTGGAGGAAATATCAGGCGGGAGCCTCGTTTGTCAGTGAATTGCGAGCAAGTCTCAGGCGGGAGCCCCCTCCCTATGGGGCCCGCAGATCATGTTATTAATCCGAGCGGGTCATCGGATTCCTGTAACTGTCGTCACTTTTGGGCTCCTCAGGTCTGAATTTGGAAAAAGTATCAAGCGGGACCCTCGTCTGTGAGTGAATTGTGAGGACGCGTCAGGCGGGAGCCTTCCTATGGGTCCCGCAGCTCACGTGGTTCTTCGGGGTCATCCTCCGGCGCGCGCTTCCTCTGGGTCGTCCTCCGGCGCGTATCGGCTGGGACGCACGTCGTGCGCTTCCTCTGGGTCGTGTTCCGCACGAGGACGAGGAGGAGGATTGCCAGGAAAAGGAGGAGGGATGATGCTGGACGAGACAGGAAAGCTGGAAGAGGGAGAGGCTGAGGGGAGGAAGGACGAGGAGGAAAAGGATGAGGAGGAATGCCCGAGGAGGCCCCAGTAGGTCCCGGAAGGCCCAGAAGGCTCCAGGAGGCCCCAAGAGGCCCCAGGAGGCCCCAGGAGGGGGCAGGAGGCCTAAGGAGGAGGCAGGAGGAGGAAGAGGAGGAGGAGGAGGAGGAGGGGGGGGAGGAGGAGGAGGGGAGAGGAGGAGATGAGGAGGGCGAGAGGATAGTAGAGGGGGAGGAGGAGGAAGGATGGGGCAGGAGGAGGTGGGCAAAGACGTGGGGAAGAAAATGGACACGCGGAGGAGGAGGAGGATGATTGGAAGAGAGGAGAGGAGGTCAGGCAGGCTGATGCTGCCGGCGTCCGTCTCGAAGGCGTGTCAGGCGGCGGAGGTAAGGCCGTCGTACTTCGGGCGCGGGCGCGGCTGGCTGCCCGGTTCATCTGTCGTCGGCGCTGACTTTGCGGCGCCTGGGCGGGCCGCCGTAGTGCGTCTGCGCGGCGCGGCCTGCTGTGCCGGTTTCCCAGGTTGGGTCGGACGCCACACGCGGGGCGGGGGAGGCGTAGAGGAGGCCCGCAGAGAGGCTGCTTCCTGATTGTCTCAGCCATATCTGCTCCCTAGGCGGCAGACACTGATGGCGAAGGCAGGGCAGGAGGATACCCCCATGCAAGCTAAACAGATTCTCATGTGGGGTCCTTCCGTCGGAGTAATTGTTTGTTGGATGCTCGTGTGCATCCTGGGGAGGGTACCCTTGGGGATGTTATGTTTTGTTTTGGCTGGCGGAGGGCCTCATCTTCTTGAGGGATGTTCTTCCAGACCAGCTCCAACTGAAAGCCACCGCGTAAGGCCGCTGTGTTATCCCGTGTAGGACTCGCTTCTTTTCGTCGCTCACGTGTGCCCGGGGAGGCGGTACTCGTTCGACACCTCGCTAGTGTGTCGGGCAGGCACTGTTTCGAGGCTTTGCTGGGTGCTCGAAATTATTTCCTTGGACGTGGTCCTTCAGTGCGATGAGAACCACATGCATCTCGTGTAGGACCCAGTTCTTTTCGTCGCTCACGTGTGTGGCCTGACGGGCTCGACCCTGGCGCGGGCCGACCGGCGGGTGGCTCTGCCGACCCCTCGGCCCTCCCGCCAGCCCTGCTGGGGGATGCCTCCGCCAGACACGAGAGAGAGAGAGAGAGAGAGAGAGAGACGGGTCGGCGGCTGCCACAGGTGCGGGGGCTGTCTGGGGGGAGGCATCACTTGTATCCAGGGGCTTCGATCACCCGGGGACCGCGTGTGCAATGCCCGCCCGAGGGCTACACCCCCTTTTGCCTCCGCCGTATACGCATGTGCTCACATAGCATGTTTAGGTCCATATACATATGCAGTGGGGGCGCGCAACAAGAAACCATATGATTTTCGTCAGGGTATCCTAGGCTTCTTCGCTCTTCGCGCTGCGCGGTGACTTCCCGCAGCCGGTGAAGGAGCTGCTGCGTTCAGGGTGCTCCGGGTTTCCCCCCAGGTGCACCTCGCGCACGGGTTCTCAGGGTTGGGTTTCTTGCGAAGGTTTCTTGCGGCCGCGCCCGCACTGTAACGGTGGGGGACCGCATGCGAACCCTAATTACCTACCCCTACCCCCCATGATTTCTGAGGGGGAGGGTGGGGTTCATTTCGTTCGGGAGCTCCTGAGCGAAGTGAACCCCACCTTCCCCCTCAGAAATCGTGGGGGGTGGGGGTAGGGTTCGCATGCGGCCCCCTAGGTTGGGTTTCCTGCGAGGGTTGCTTGCGGCCGCGCCCGCACTGCTAACGGGGGAGCCGGGTCCGGGGCCCGGGGGCGGGAGCCTCGACCAGAAAGGCGGGGCCCGCGGCCCGGGCCCGCCTCTGGGAGGCCTAAAGTCGCCCCTGGAAGCCCTCAGACGGCAATGCCGGCGGCCCCAGACGGTCTCGAGACGCCCCCAAGGCGCCGTCCAGGGGTCTCTGGCGACGTACGATGCGCTTTAAACTGCCCCGGAGGCCCCCCAGGCGCCCCAAGAGGCCTTCAAGATGCCGCCCAAGAGCGCCCCGAGAGGGCAAGATCGTTGATTTTGATTTGGTTTTTCCAGGAAAGGGCAGGGGCCCAGGGTTCTCCTTTGGTGTGTTTACCCCCGGTTCTGACGGCTGTAGGGCCGGCGCAATCATTTTGCGATAAATAACGAGGTCGCGTAGGGCCGACGAATAAGAATTTGAGGACTTCTCGAGCGAAACGCTGGTTTTTCTTCAGAATCTGTTGAGGATGTCTCGAGCGAAACGCTTGTTTTGTGTTATAGATTGTCCTCTCCTGGGGACCTGAATTCAGAGGATCTCTCAAGTGAATGCTTGTTTTCACGTGTCCAGAACTTGAGGATGTCTCGAGCGAGACGCTTGGTTTCACGCCTCCAGGTTGCCCAGACAGATGTCTAGCATTAGGATTTGTTGAGGATGTCTCGAACCAGAGGCTTGTTTTCACGTGTCCAGGTCGCCCAGGCGGATGTCTAGCATGAGGATGTGTCGAGGAAGTCTCGATCGAGACGCTTGTTTGCACGTGTCCAGGTTGCCCAGGCGGACGTCTAGCATGAGGATGTGCTGAGAACGTCTTGAGCGGAACGCGTGTTTTCACGTGTCCAGGTCGCCCAGGCACAGCACAGCCCTCGGCACGGTACATCAATATCGATACCCTTAGCATTGCAGCATGGCATGTTGCCTGGCACGTTCCGCGGAGCGTCCCGTGGCGAGCCCCACTGGCACGTCGCACGGTGCACGTCCATTGGCACCTTCCGTAGCGCGTCCCCTTGGCACGTCCCGCGGTGCGTTCCCATGGCACGTCCCCTGGCACGTCGCCTGGCGCGTCCCTTGGGTCGTTCCGCGGCGCGTCCTCCTGGCATGTCCCCCTGTCGATTAGTTCTGCAAGAGGCCTCCAAGAGGGTTCGAGACAGCTTCGAGAGACGTCCCGAGAGAGCCCAAGGAGGCCCAAATCATCGATATGCACTCGTCTATTCTATGTTTTTCGCTTTCCCGCGTTCTCGAGCTTTCAAGCTCGAAGACGGCAGAAAACGCCCCCAACACCGCCCCAATACCGCCGAAGAGGCACACAGAAGACCCCCAAGACGGCCCCAGGGGGGGCCCGAAATTGCCCAGGAAGAGCCCCATACGGCCCAAGAGAGCCCCAGGACGGGCCCAAGGTGGGCCACAGAGCGGGAGCGGGAGGCCCCAGGGCGCTCCAAGACGGCCCAGATGGCCCGGGCTTCCCCCCTCCGTCCCTCCCGCCCACCCCCTCCCCCCGCAAACATATGGATGGCCTCCCTCCAAACCCTTGTGCCCTTGTTTGGTGAGTGAGTTTTGTGCCGTCGGCAGAGCGAGGAAGCGGGGCCAGCTGCGTGAGCAGCCTAGGAGGTCTTTCCGGGTGAGAGGCAGGAAGGAGCCTCCCACAGGGTCCCAGCGTTTTGTTGTTGTTGAACATTATTTATTCTAAAGAATAATTATTGTTGGGCCCCCTGGTGCGCGCCCCCCCTGCGCCGCCTAGGCCGCAGCTACATTTTCATCATTTTCGTGAGGACGCCTCAGGTAAAACGATGTGATCCAGATCCGGTTGTTTTGTTGTAATCCGTTTTCCCTTGCAAAAAACACTATAAAATGACATTCCTTGTTCTAATATAATCAAATTTCAAGAATCCCTTGCAAAAAATAAGGTAAAGTGGACATTCGCGCGCGCAAGACGAAATCCTTCCAAAACCATAGTGTTCGCAGCGATTTTAACATAAAAACATCAAAAAACCAATGGTTTTTCAACAAAAAATTGTCAAAATCTCATCCCGCGCGCTCTTGCGGATTCGTAGGAAACCCAACACTTTTTTAAACATTTCTGTCAAACGGGCTTTTGCGAGCAACTTTTTCGAACTTCTGCAACAACGGTTGCGCACCTGCCAGGGCCAACATCCCTGTCAAATAATACCATGCGGGACACATTCGTTTTTTCTTCGCGCGCGCACGCCGTCGTCGTCGGCCGCGGGGCCCTGAATAGTAGCCACGGTCGTCCGCATGCCACGAAGTGAAGTGTCCGAACGTCATAGGGCGGAAAGCTGGGTGTGGGTGGTGGCGAAGAGTCGTTTGGAAATTTGGTAGAGCTTGAACCGCCCCCCCCACAAAGTGGGGGTATTGCCCGCCTCCTATGAAAACCCTGGCACTGGTGAGAACGGTGTGTCCCCACGTGCTAGTAATTGTTGTTGTTGTTGTTGTTGTTGTTGTTGAACATTATTAATTCTAAAGAATAATTATTGTTGGGACCCCTGGTGCACGGCCCCCCCGCCGCGCCTAGGCCGCAGCTACATTTTCATCATTTTTTTTCGCGAAAGCTTCAGAAAAGTGGATGGGGTCCAGATCCGGTTGTTTTGTTGTAATCCGTTTTCCCTTGCAAAAAACACTAAAAAATGACATTTCTTGTTCTAATATAATCAAATTTCAAGAATCCCTTGCAAAAAATAAGGTAAAGTGGACATTCGCGCGCGCAAGACGAAATCCTTCCAAAAGCTTAGTGTTCGGAGCGATTTTAACATAAAAACATCAAAAAAACAATGGTTTTTCAACAAAAACATGTCAAAATCTCATCCCGCGCGCTCTTGCGGATTCGTAGGAAACCCAACACTTTTTCAACATTTCTGTCAAACGGGCTTTTGCGAGCAACTTTTTCGAACTTCTGCGACAACGGTTGCGCACCTGCCAGGGCCATCATCCCTGGCACTGATGCCTTTGCGTATTCCCACTTCGGCACAGGAATTTGATTAAAAAATGTGACGAACTCCTCTCTCTCTGTCTCTCTCTCTTTGTCTCACTCTCTCCCGCTCTCTTCCTCTGTCTCGCCTTCTCTCTCTCAGTGTCTGTACCATGTCTAGCACTGGTAACAAAGGTATTTGTGTATCCCCACATCCGCCCAGGAATTCCACAAATGTGACCAACTATCTTGCGAGTACGTATCATCACATGTGTGTCGTGCACACTATCAAATGTAACAGAGTTGTGTATTCCCATCATCCCAGGAACTTGACCCAAAAATGTGACCAACTCCGCTCTCTCTGTCTCTCTCTCTGTATGCTCTCTGTCTCTCTCTCTCTGTCTCTCTGTATTATGTATTGTATGGCACAATTGCACCATGCTGGGCACATGCGCGCCCCGAATAAGTGACCAAGTTCTGTGGGTGTGTACCCCACGCCAGTGTAGTAGCCACGGTCGTCCGCACGCCACGAAGTAAAGTGTCCCAACGTCATAGGGCGGGAAGCTGGGTTTGGGTGGTCGCGAAGAGTCGTTTGGATATTTGGTAGAGCTTGTAATGCCCCCCCACGAAGTGGGGGTATTGCCTGGTGTCGTATGAAAACCCTGGCACTGGGGAGAACACCACGCGTTCGGGTAAAATGATTGTTGTTTTTGTTGTTGTTGTTGTTGTTGTTGTTGTTGTTGTTGTTGTTGAACATTATTTATTCTAAAGAATAATTATTGTTGGGACCCCTGGTGCGCGGCCCCCTCGCCGCGCCTAGGCCGCAGCCACATTTTCATCATTTTCGTTAGGAAGTCTCAGGCAAAACGTGGGTGTCCGGATCCGGTTGTTTTGTTGTCCCCCGTTTTCCCTTGCCAAAAATAAGGCAAAGTGGACATTTCTTGTTCTAACATAACCAAACTTCAAGAATCCCTTGCAAAAAATAAGGTAAAGTGGACATTCGCGCGCGCAAGACGAAATCCTTCCAAAACCTTAGTTTTCGTAACGCTTTTAACATAAAAACATCAAACAACCAATGGTTTTTCAAAAAAAAAATGTCAAAATTTCATCCCGCGCGCTCTTGCGGATTCGTAGGAAACCCAACACTTTTTAATCATTTCTGTCAAACGGGCTTTTGCGAGCAACTTTTTCGAACTTCTGCAACAACGGTTGCGCACCTGCCAGGGCCATCATCCCTGTCAAATAATACCAAGCGGGACACATTCGTTTTTTCTTCGCGCGCGCACGCCGTCGACGTCGGCCGCGGGGCCCTGAATAGTAGCCACGGTCGTCCGCATGCCACGAAGTGAAGTGTCCGAACGTCATAGGGCGGGAAGCTGGGTGTGGGTGGTGGCGAAGAGTCGTTTGGAAATTTGGTAGAGCTTGAACCGGCCCCCCCCCACAAAGTGGGGGTATTGCCCGCCTCCTATGAAAACCCTGGCACTGGTGAGAACGGAGTGTCCCCACGTGCTAGTAATTGTTGTTGTTGTTGTTGTTGTTGTTGTTGTTGTTGTTGTTGTTGTTGTTGTTGTTGTTGTTGTTGTTGTTTTGTTCGCTGGCAGGGCTTCTCCACGAGGCCCCCCAGGGGCTCCGCAGCGCCCCCCCCCCGGGGCACGCGACGCCCCTCGGGGACTCCGAGGACAGCCCCTCTCGTGCGGCTGCAGGCCACCGACGCACGACGCGTCGGCTCGGCAGGGGAACGAGTGGCATGCCGCGCAGGAGAAGCGGCGCTGAGAGACCGCACCGGAGCCATCGGGCCAACGGAAGGACAGCATTGCTTCAGAGCTGCTCTCCGCATGGGAGGTCCACCTCCTCCTCCTCCACCTCCTCCTCCTCCTCCTCCTCCTCCGTCCTCCCTCCGTCTCCTCCTCCTCCTCCTCCTCCTCCTCCTTCTCCTCCTCCTGAGGAAGGCCCCCTGCCCCAACAGAGCCCTCTTGGCACCGCCCAGGCCTCGGGGGTGGGACCCGTCCACGGAGGAAAGCCCCCTGGGGCCCGCCAGAAGCTCTCCCTCCTCCTCCCTCCTCCTCCTCCTCCCTCCTCCTCCTCCCTCCCCTCCGTCCCTCCTCCTCCTCCTCCTCCTCCCTCCTCCCTCCTCCTCCTCCTCCTCCTCCCCTCCTCCTCCTCCTCCTCCCCTCCCTCCCTCCCTCCTCCACCTCCTCCTCCTCCTCCTCCTCCTCCTCCCCATCCCACATCCTCCGTACCTCCCTCCTCCTCCGTCCTCCTCCTCCTCCTCCTCTTCCTCCTCCTCCTCGTCCCTCCTCCTCCGCCGACCAGACGATCGGGCGGCGTTCGCGCCCGCGCCTCGCCCGCCCCCCGCCCCCCAAACGTGTGGCCGTTCCCCGCCAGGGGCCGGCAAGGGTAAGGACATCCCGCCGCCGGGCAAGTTCTCGGACGAGCTCTGGGAGGCGCCCAGGGAGGCCAGGGCTAGGGGAACGAACAATGACATAAGCACAACAACTCGGAGGTCCGCGCGGGTTTCTCGGATCGGCGCTGCCGCCCCTGGCGCGCTCCGCGCGCCCGGGAGGGGGATCCGGCGCCTGTCCGAGAAATCCGCCCGAACCTCCGAGTTGTCATTCCCCACGTCCAAGGTGGGGTTCTCGTTTTCTCTGGACACCCTATCCTCTTCTGCCTTCGCCTTCGCACGTTCACTCGCCCAATCATCACGCACCATCGTCATCATCATCTTCATAACACCTTCAGCTTCTTCTCCCTGCGCACTCTCACTCACTGGCCTCATCATCATCTCAATCACCGTCATCACCATCATCACCATCATCACCATCATCACCACCATCATCATCATCAGCATCATCAGCAACGTCATCATCATCATCATCATCATCATCATCATCATCATCATCATCATCATCATCATCATCATCATCATCATCATCATCATCGTCATCATCATCATCATCATCATCATCATCATCATCATCATCATCATCATCATGGTCATCACTCGCCTGTGTGTCGTCTCGGGCGGGAGCCTCGTCTGTGAGTGAACTGCGAAGACGTCTCAGGCGGGAGCCCCCTTCATATGGGGCCCGCAGCTCATGTTTGTAATCCGAGCGGGTCATCGGCTTCTTGTAAGTGTCGTTATTTTTTGGGCTTCTGAGGCCTGAATATGGAGGAAGTCTTAGGCGGGAGCCCCCCCCCATGGGGCCCGCAGCTTATGTTTTTATTCGGAGCGGGTCATCGGCCTCCTGCAACTGTCGTCACTGTTGGTCTTTTGAAGCCTGACTGTGGAGGAAGTATCAGGCGGGAGCCTCGTCTTTGAGTGAATTGCAAGGAAGTCTCAGGCGGGAGCCCCCTCCCTATGAAGCCCGCAGCTCATGTTTGCAATCCAAGGCGGGTCATCGGCCTCGTGTTACTGTTTTTTTGATTGTGGAGGAAGTATAAGGCGGGGGGAGCCTCGTCTGTGAGCGAATTGCGAGGAAGTCTCAGGCAGGACCCCCCTCCTTATGGGGCCCGCAGTTCATGTTTGTAGTCCGAGCGGGTCATCGACCTCTTTGTAACTGTCGTTATTTTTATGCTCCTGGTGGGAGCTCCCTCCCTATGGGGCTCGCAGCTAATGTTTTTAATCCGAGGCGGGTCATCGGCCTTTTGTTATTGTCGTCACTCTTGGGCTCCTGAGGCCTGAATATGGAGGAAGTATCAGGCGGGAGCCTCGTCTGTGAGTGAATTGTGAGGAAGTCTCAGGCGGGAGCCCCCCTCCCTATGGAGCCCGCAGCATATGTTTGCAATCCGAGGCGGGTCATCAGCCTTCTGTAACTGTTGTTATTTTTGGGCTCCTGAGGCCTGAATATGGAGGAAGTATCAAGCGGGAGCCTCGTCTGTGAGTAAATTGCGAGGAAGTCTCAGGCGGGAGCCCTTCCCTATGGGGCCCGCACCTCACAGGCTTTCTCCGGGTCGTCCTCCGGCGCGCGCTTCCTCTGGGTCGTCCTCCGGTGGTAGCCGCTGGGACGCACGTCGTGCGTTTCCTCTGAGTCGTGTTCCGCACGAGGAAAGGGAGGAGCAGGAGGAGGAGGAGGAGGAGGAGGAGGAGGAGGAGGAGGATGAGGACCAGTGGAAACCCAAGAGTCATCAACGATGTTGGAATTAACCCTTCCTCCAAGTTCCCTCTTCATAGGCCCCTAGGACGGTTCATTTCCATTGAGGGAACTGCCTCGTTGGAAGACAACAGTTTGAAGATCCTCAAGCGTGCCAGAACATTGTTCTCGGGGTTTCAACGCCACGTATCTACCTGACTGCTGCGCCGTGACGATCCAGAATCGTGCGATAACGTCGGTTATGGGACTTCAACACAGCGAGTCAACATACCTGTTGCGCCCGCATAATCTTGAATCGTTCCGAAACACAATGTCTGGTGCGTTGATCATGGAATCCGCGAAGCTCCTGGAAATTTAAAAAACGAATCTGCGCGGCGCTAAGGCGAGAGCCACATTTTGAAAAGGAGCCGCCTTCAATCCGTTAAACTTTTGCATTTGTGTACACGAATGTGCGCGGCGCTAAGGCGAGAGCCACATGTTGAAAACCACCCGTCCTCAATCCGTGAAGCTCTCGCAATTTTTCAACACGAATGTGCGCGACGCTAAAGCGAGAGCCACAGTTTGAAAACGACTCGCCCTCAATCCGTGAAGCTCTCGCAATTTTCAAAAACGAATGTGCGCGGCGCTAAGGCGAGAGCCACATTTTGAAAACGACCCGCCCCCAATCCGTGAAACTCTTGCAAATGTTCAGAACGAATTTGCGCGACGCTAAAGCGAGAGCCACAGTTTGAAAACGACTCGCCCTCAATCCGTGAAGCTCTCGCAATTTTCAAAAGCGAATGTTCGCGGCGCTAAGGCGAGAGCCACATGTTGAAAACCATTCGCCCTCAATCCGTGAAACTCTTGCACATTTGTTCGACGATTGTGCGCGGCGCTAAGGCGAGAGCCACATTTTGAAAGCGCCTTTTCCCCCATCTGTGAAACTGTTGTCATTTCTTAGGCTTCAGAGTCATAGATGGTAGGGAAGTCTCAGGCGCAACGCCCGGCCCGCCCTAAAAACTGGCCTCGGGGTGCGGCAGGGAATGACGAGGAGGAGGAGGAGGAGGAAGAGGAGGAGGAGGAGGAGGAGGCGGAGGAGGAGGAGGAGGATGGGGGAGGAGGAGGAGGAGGAACGCCCTAGGAGGCCCCAGGAGCCAGGCCCAGAAGGCTCCAGGAGGCCCCAATGAGGCCCCAGGCGGCCCCGGAGGAGGCAGGAGGCCAAAGGAGGAGGCATGATGATGCTGATGCTGCTGCTGCTGCTGCTGCTGATGATGATGATGATGATGATGATGATGCCGACGACGACGACGACGACGACGACGACGACGACGATGATGATGATGATGATGATGATGATTCTGATGCTGCTGATGATGAT
>CAUYUJ010010684.1:0-25000 GCA_963575745.1 Prorocentrum cordatum
CATCATCATCATCATCATCATCATCATCATCATCATCATCATCATCATCATCATCATCATCATCAGCATCATCATCATCAGCATCATCATCATCATCATTACCATCAGCATCATTATCGCAATCACCACCACCACCACCACCACCATCATCATCATCATCATCATCATCATCATCAGCATCATCATCATCAGCATCATCATCAGCAGCATCATCATCATCAGCCTTATCCTCATCCTCATCCTCATCCTCATCCTCATCACCATCATCATCATCATCATCCTCATCATCATCATCAGCATCATCAGCATCATCAGCAGCAGCATGGCCGTCCTCCTCCTCGTCCCTCTCCTCAGTATCATCATCAACAGCAGGGTCATCATATCAGTATCATCATCATCACGATCATCATCATCAACATCATCACCATCATCAGCAGCATCGTCATCATTTGCATCAGCAGCAGCATCAGCATCAGCATCAGCATGAGCATCAGCATCATCATCATTGTCCTCGACGTCATCATCGTCATCGCCAGCGTCATCGTCATCAGCAACATCAGCAACATCAGCAGCATCATTCTCCTCATGTTTCTCATCTTCCTCCTCCTCATCATCATCATCATGTTAATCATCACCATCATCATCATCAGCATCATCATCATCATCATCGTCCTCTTTGTCCTCCTCCTTCGGGGGACCTTCATGGGCCTGATGGGACTTCGACGGGCTGCTCTGGCCCACGTGGGCCCCATGAATCCGGTGGGCCTATGATGTCGCGCTGATCTGCCTGCGGTGGGGTTCCCTTCGGGGCTGGGTGCCCGTCGCCATGCGTGCCCGGAGATCCTGACGCTGCACGTTTTTCTTGGCGGCGGGCGAACGGGGGGAAATGAGAGGGAGGGGGCCTTCTCAGAAGGCGGCGGGACTTCTCAGAAAAGCCCTCGCGCCTCCTGAGAGGTCTTCTAGTCTTTCCTCTGAGAATCGGGGTAAGATGACAAAGGAAGTAAGATCTCATGTTCACTTTGCTCAGGGAGAGAGGGGACGGGATGAGACATTGATAAGACAAGTATCCGCTAAGCAAGACTACTCTAACAGGAATGTGAAGGGAGGAAGCTGGCTGGCCTACGACCGACGACGCACGACGGCCGAGGGCTGGCGCGCTCCTTTTCTCTCCTGCAAGCCAAGGTTGGCTTGTTCGAGCAATCATACAGCTGCGGAATGCAGCTGTTAGTTCCAGCGGACAGTGCGATGCATGCAAACTAAGTTATGTCTTAATTTAATATGAGGCGGAGAGGAGCTTATTTACTCCCCCCGCGGCGGACCGCGTAGAGCCCATCCAGCCACAGCACCCCCGGCCTGCACATTTGCACAACCACCGAAGCCAACCCGGAAAAGCTTTTACAGCTCAACGGTGGCTGCCAGGGGGCCAAGGGCCGAAGAGGCTCGACGTTCCCCACCATTGTGATAAATAAATTCTCTCCGCTGGGCCGGCTTAGCCGACCAGCAGAGGTGTCCGCATCCAACACGCGTTCCGCGCGCGGATAAAATTATCTTGCACGCGCCTGCCGCGACTGAGTCACGCGGGCGAAACTCAGTTCAGGCCCTGCCACGGGTTGGGCTCGTCCTCTTGTCTGGGCGGCGCCAGAGGCGGCGGATTTGACGACGCCGATCCTCCCGCCTGTACCTCCACGCCACGAGGCGTGCGAGACCGCTCTCTTTCCCTTTCAGTGTCGCTCATCGGTGCTGCCCCTCTTGGCGGGAAGCGGATGCCGTGCTCCCATGTTGATAGCTCGTGCCAGTAATTCAGAATGCACCACTCGGCGTCGGTAAGCCACGTGATCCTGTTCCGATGGACGTAGTACCCAGCGAGGGTTCCGTTCACGTAGCGCGGGTAGGACTTGGACGGGTCGTACTCGTAGCTGTTGTCCGCAGCACTGCCGGCAGCATCCGCGGCCGCATCTGCGGCAGCATCCATGGCCGCGCCGGCGACAGCATCCACGGCAGCGCCAGCGGCAGCACCAATGGCCCCATCGCGCGCGCGTCGTGAATCCGACCGATCCCTCATGTTGGGATGTTGTGGGTATGTCTCCGTGGTCGTCACGGCTGAGCCGGCGACTGAACGCGGGGATTCGGTGGCTTCTTCGGGTGCCCGAGCGTCTGAGATGCCAGGTCGAAGAGGCGGAGGGCGCGATAAAGGTCTAGCCTTTGGTCCAGCCGGCGCATGTGGCCCCACGATCTCGGCTTCGCCGTCGTGTTCAGGATCGTTATTCCTACGATCGTTCATGAATTCTATTTACTCCTGGCAGCAGTTGCTGCAGCGACACCATACTTTCCGCATGCAGTACGGAAGGGTCCATAATATTTGTCCTGGAGTTCAGCACCAGGGTCAGGATATTTATCCTGGAGCCAAGAAATGGCTTCCTGTATTAGAGCACCGTGGCAACGGACATCATTATGTACTTTCCTGCCCATCTTGTGGGCCCACCTCTCTATTATGTCGTCCGTTTGAACAGCCGCACGGATGCGGCAGTCCAAGGCAAACTCGTCGGTCCGTCTTTTCGAATCAACGTCTTCCGTGCTTACCATTTCGGGACGAATGATTCGCCCCGGGTAACCAATGAAGTGATCTTCCGATATGAAGAAGCTGATTATCTCACGAACAACTGCGAAAATCCTTACGGGCCGAAGGCCCAGTTGCATTTGTTGTACTGGTGCCAACCAACTGTCACGTACTATGGTCTGGATGATCTCTGGGATCACGTATTCTGCCGTTCCGGTCAGGGTAACCCTGCCGGGGTTAGTAGGGTTTGTTCCTGTGTTCTACTATGTAATGGGCGGCAATTTCCCGAACTTCTCTCCCAAACAATATTATTTTGATCAAAGGATCGTCGTGGTGAAAGTATACGTGTCCCTCAGAATGGTCAAGAGTGATGAACCCGTCAGTTATCAACGCGGCCTTAGGCCCGCTGATTGCTGTGAGATCCAGATCCATTTGTGATTGTTCGCGTGCCATCGCGGCTTCGCCGGTGGCATGTCGCAACACTGGGATAATAAGACGATGGCCCCGACACATGCTAACCCGTCTTGGAACAGACTGAGAAAGGCGAGTCGGCCTCGCTCTAAAATTGTTCTCCCAGGCGACTGGCAACCTCGCAGGAGGGTTGTTGTTGTCGGCCATGTTCCCATTATCCTCATCCAATGCGCCAAACCAAGGTCTGCCAAAATTTACCGCGCCATCTATTGTAGGGAGCGTCGGAACAAAGACGTTGTTGCTAGTCATGTTGGCGAACCATCTCTCCCAGCCGATCCGAGGAGTGACTAAGTCATCCTCTTCATCAGGCCAATGAAATGCCTCCAAGGCTGGGCGGGATCTCGGGCGATCGCATTGGTCAAACTTAGTTTCCCACAATCTCGGCCACCAGGCATTAATGGGCGGGGTTTGCCTATTTCCGTTCCTGGCTGAATATTCCAGCCACTATATAAACCTTTTGACCAAAGGCTTCAAATATTGGAAGAAAGGAGCATGTCGCGCCGGAGGCTGAGCCTCGACGTTTTCTGGGACCCAAGCTGGAAAACTGCCGGGCTGGCTATTGCCAAATATCGTGCCAGCGGCCGCCATTGTAGCAAATTGTCCGGAGGCCCATCTTCGCTCCTACTGATTGTTATTGCTGACGTTTTTCGTGATATTGGCAGAAGCTCCCCCTTGCCTCTTTATACGCGCCTGCATATATTCGTGGCGATTCCATGATAGACCCTCTTCATGCTCCACTGCTATGAAGAGGCCGTGTGCCTCAAGGGACCGAGGGATAATTTTGCGGTTCCATGTTTGGGTCATGTAATCGTGCGTGACCTGTATTTGTATTTGACTGGACAATTGCAGGCAGGACAGTTGGCAAAACCTGTCCTCACCCAGTGGTATCGGCCACACAGGAACCTCCCATCATCATCCCAAGGGATGGATATAATTCGAGCCTGGATCGCGGTCGTCAATCTTGGCCTGCGGTTCCAATCAATGATTATTCTCTCGCCTGTATGAATCCAGGCAATGATCGACACATTGTCGAAGGTGACCTCGTATGAAGACAACTCGCGATTGAAGAGTACCGTCCAGCGCATCTGATCTGCCTGTCTCACAAGGGAGACGGCTGTGTCGATGTCAGTGAACCTCGGCACTTCTCGAGACACCAAGGTTCCATCAGGGCAAACTCTGCGGGAGAAGCGAGTGAGCACTCTGCCGGTAAAAACAAGAACCAGACCCCATAGCTTATGGTGATTGGGAACATGCGGCCATAGGTGGTTGGTGTCATCTGCGGGCCAAGTCCCCACCGAAGTCGGCTCCCCTCCCTGAGCTGGGTTGTTCATGGGTACTAGAGTTCTCGCAACGAGTGGCTGCCCATATCTCCGCTGGTTTAACCACGGAGGAATATCTGAGGGATCAAGCATTGTTGGGCCATTGTGTGCCGGAAGCAATCGCAACAATTCATAATCTGCGCCAAGGCAAAGCCCAGAGTCGCTCTTCGGGAAGCGTGCACTTCCACTCGTAGATTCCAAAAATGTTTGTAAGTCTGCGATATGAAGAAGAGAGCCGTGACTCCTGACTTGGCCAGGGTCATACGGGACTTACATCCTTTCAATTGAAGCAGCGAACGTTGAATGTCCCTGGCATGCCCTATAGAATATGGGTATCGGCATATCCCTTCCGTCTTCCTCTTGCAATGAGCCCCTCTTGCGTCGCTCCCACATGGCGTTGATTTGTGTTCCAACAATCTTGGGACTATCATTGGGAAAGATTCCTAAAACTTCGACCGTCCCTGACGGCAACGCAGCTAAGCTGTGCGCGGCCAAGGCGTACGATTGGAAAGTAAAACCGTCATCTTGTAGTTTCTGCACTAGGTCTCCAAAGTAGACCCAGCCTCCCGACGATCCAGCATAGTCGGAGCAATGCCTCGCGATATTTACAGCACACTGGCCTATCTTTTTGGCCAGTACATCCGATCTGTAGCTCAGGCCACTCCAGGTGTCCGAGCTGCCTGAGGCAGCCGGGTTTTCATCACTATCTTCTCCAACAATGAGTGGCTGCAGGCACGCATAGGCTCCAGGAGTACACCCGTCTGGAACATCATCGGAATGAAATTCGGCTCTAATGTAATCCTTTGCGTGTGCGAAGGATCCATCGTCCTGTTTGAGGCTCCACAATACTGCAAAGATTGGGTATTCCACGAACTCTGCCATATATCGAAGCGTAATTCCTGTTCGACTGCGGATGGCTTCGACGTGTGATGGTACGGGGCCCGTAATGTGGGCGTCCTGGATCGTCTGCTTTAGCGGTCCGGGCGTACTCCGAAGTATCTGTTGACGTTCTTATGTCGTCACATACAATCGTTTTTCTTTGAATACAGCAGCATGCCCCACTGTGGCGTCTCGATCCCCATGGGTAGGGTCCCTGTATAACGGCCGACCTTGTCTTTTATCTGGAGCAAGCGGAAGACTCGATCTGCGAAACATATTCCCAGGTGCTGGTCCACACGGAAAAGTCTCGTCATCCATCGACTCTAGAAACTGGGGGTCATCTTCGTATGGGAATGTTGTACAAGAGTCCTCCGTTCCCGTGTCCGTCTCAGGGATCTCCGGATGGCCTGAGGCCTCCGGTGGCGGCTGAGCTGCGTGCTTGGGAACATGCGTTGCCCCCCCGTCTGACGGCACCTGTGTTGGACTCGACGGTTCTTCTTGCGCCTCATGGCGTCTCTCTTGCTCCGCTCCGATTGAGCCGCGCGGAGGCATCCGATGGTTCTCCGTCGCAGCTGAGCCGGACGAAGGGGCAGGAGGAGTAGGCACTCTGATCTTACTCGTCCCAGAGCCACCTGTCTCTTTACGTCTTGACCACCGAGGTCTCTCCGCTACCATCGGAGTGCGCACAAAATTCCTGTCCCATCTTAAAATCTGTTCGACAATAGCAGCAGCAAGTGCATTCCACGCGGCGGAATATGTGTTCAGCTCATCTAGTTCGTCTTGTATGTTTATCTCATATACACATATTGCTGCCTTAATAAACCATGCAGCAGCAACTCTGAACCTCATCATCGGAAGAGTTTCGTCTGGGGCGCCATGCGCCCTCGATCGTAGCCCCCTCAACCGGTAGAAGAACTCTTTTTCATTTCTCAACACCGATCTGGCCCTCGGGGGCCCAAAATGCATGCATGCGACCTCTTTAAAGGTCAGTAAGATAGACGTAATGTCATCGTCTCCCTCCAATGTCGGCGAATCCTGAGACGAATGATCCCCATCCGACTGAGTCGCGGGGTTTGCGTCGTGAGTATCCAATGGGTCGTCGTTTCCATCTCGTCCAGGAGCGCCATCTTCAGCTGAGGCAGCCTTCGCCTCGGCATGTGGGGAGTGCGCTGATTTGGGCCGTTCACCCGTGGCATTGCCTTCAACATGAGGCGCATCGCCCCGGCGCCCGGCCCAACTGGGTGCCTGTTTGGAGCGAAGCTCATTTCCCTGAGGGCTCGAAGGATCGCTACCAACGGCGTCTGCACCACCCGACTTAGCCGGTGGCCGAGCAGTCATAGGTGCAGCGGGGTCTCCATCAAATCGAAGCATCTTTGCTGGCGGTGGACCTAAGTCCTCCGACCTGGGTTCGAGCCTCGGTGGAGGGGCCTTCTTGGAAGAAATCTCTTTCGCCGGTGGAGCATGTTCCTGCCTTGTAAGGTTCGGCCGATAGTCTGGAGGGTTCGTTGGAGTATGAATCGCTGGCGGGGCCATCTTGGCGGGAGTTTCTTTCGGCCCACCAGGAAGAGGAGGCCTGGGAGCTGAGGGCCGACTGGCAGCCCTAGGGGGCAGCGCTTTGCAGGTCCTCTCTTGCTTCGCAGGCGCCTTTCCTAGGTCGGGAAAATCCTTTTTATCGATCGAGAACGGAGTGCCGGACGGCTTAGCCGCCGGCCCCTTCTCGCCCCCTCCAGCCGCCTTCTCCTTCTCCTGTCTGTTCTGCTCAACCAATTGAACTGATGTCTCCGATGCCTCGCCCCTATGTAACGCGTGGATCTTGGTCAATCTGACTCCTTTTTCTTGGAGCCAAGGCCAGATATCATCGCATGTTTCTTCGTCAGTTTCGCCTTGGCCCGTCAAATAAGGGCTCTGTCCCTTTGGCCAGTGGGTAGAATTCAAGCCTGGGACCCAGGCCTTTTGAGCATCCCGGACTTTGTCCGTGGCTTCGATCCGTTCTTGATCTCGATACCTTTCGATCTCAAAGTCCACTTCCAGGTTCCATTTGCTATATCTGGCAATATGCAGTAAATGTGTCCACGCATCAGTAACCCACAGTGCTGCTGCGGTCCAATGATAGAGTCTCAACTCGTATAATACATCAGTCTCTGGATTACTCACGTACTGAGTTGGTGATCATTTAACAGTTTTGTCGTCTTGGCATAGTAGACAAGCTCAGCAGTGACCCAGAACCATCTCCAAAGATCTCCTCCGCAATAGAGTACGTGGCGTGCGTGTTGGGGTTGTCAGAACACGGAAATGAATATACCCCAACCACATGCGTGTTCACGCTTCCACCGCATGTGGGATCTGATAGGAGCAATTGATGACCCTCCAAACTAACATGAAGAGCAGTCACTGACGTGCCATGCGACTGTTTTGTCCACCCGGCGGATGAGCCCGAGACTTCCGCAAGCTTTTCTTCTGCCACGAAGAAAAGCAACGATAATTCAACGCAGTGAGCCTTGCCAACTCTATGGGATTTCGTCCTCAACTGGGCCCAATTCAAGCGGTCAGCCACTGTGGCTGTCGGCTTTGCTACCGACCTATCTGTTTTGATCCTGAAGAAGCAAGCCCAGTTTGGCACCAGGTAGTTCCGTGTCATCGGCGGGACTCTTGTCGTCTCTTGAAGCAACTGGTAGGCAAGCCACGCTTGGCAATTTTCATATTTCAGAATCTTTGTCCTCTGCCAGCTCTGAGCCGGCTCTTTTCCCTGGGCGATCTCCGCAGCACGCCCTTCTTCCCCTGGGCATGCGTTCAAAGGCATCATGTCCCGATGAAGTTCCCCGCTGGCAACCGTAAATGGGCCAAGGAAGTCATTGTGAGTAACCTCTCCTGTCTTTGCGTCTTTTACAGGCAGATTCTTTATCTGCTGATAATCGCGATGGCATGGCCAGAAATATTATTCCTCTCCAGGGTGCCCTTCTTTCGGCCTCCTCGGAAATTTGTAATGGTGACTGAGCTTAGACAATTTACCCTCTGGGCATTTCTCACGCATGGTTCTTTCTGCGGTTTCACCAGGTATCTCGATTTCTTTGATATCGGATGGAGGAGCCAGTGGAGGGGGGCGCGGTGAGCGAGCCGTCCGCGCGCTACCGCCAGAGCCCGCATCGGCTGAGCCGACGGGTTTGGTCTTCTCGGTCGCAGCAACAGCGCCGGATAGCCAGGCCGACACCTCAGCAAATAAAGGAACCGCTATGCCACCTGGCGCTGCACTACTCGCCGCAACGGCTAAGCCGCTCGGTGTCGCCGTCGGCGCTGCTTTGTTAAACTCCTTGAGTGCAGCACGCATCGGCTCATCGTTTTGCACTCCCTCGTTCGCTGGTCTCTGGGTCTCTCCCCTCGGCGGCATTCCAGGGCAGAAAATTTCTCCGCGGGGCAAAAAGTAAGCATCGTCCGTCCATGGGAAGAAATCACCATATGCAGCCCCCTTTCTAAGGAAGTCTTTGAAGTCATCTGAATAGAACGAGTGCATAGCACCACCTCCTGTTCCGTTTGAAACGACTGGGAACTCTTTATCGGTCAATGGCTCCCTGAATGGGAGCGCGCCAACTATCGACCTGGGAATTTTGCCTTCTTCGGGAGACCAGTCTTGCCAGTACATGACAAGGTCTTGGATTTTTGCTTCCTGTCTGGCGTATCCATCCTCCCTCGTGGGGCATTTTACGTGGCCGCCCCAGACGGCTGAGCCGCCGAAGGCTGACAGAAAAATAGCACAGCCAATTTGACCGTTTTGATCCTGTAATCGGCACACAATTCGGCGGCAATGACTTGTCGGAATCGACTCCCATCGTTCAATTTATAATCCAGATGGCTAGCACTGCAATGGAAAACGCCCCCTGGGCGGTGCTTAAGCTAGCGGTAGAGGCTGACACCGTCAAGGATCATTATTCTGGGGAACATTCCTACTGTTTTGTAGTGTTCAATCCGACGATTCATTCTGGCTCGGACCATGGTGGCAACATCGCCCCACATCGGACCGACGCCGTTTCCGCCTTCTTTCCAGCACTTCGAGTCCCCGCCGATGTACATTATATCTATAGTCCCCTCATGGGACCGCCGCGTTATATCATCGATCCATTCCACGGCGTCCTTTATCATCTGTCTGAGGCCCCCAGCAAATGCGAACGGGTTCTCATATCTTCTGGGTCCGCTTCCGACTCCATTTAATTTGGATGAATTGTCGACTATGTCGCTGAAGTTCCAGAAAGCGAAGCGAATCGGAATGGGAGTCCCTTTTTCAGACGATCATTGCTCCCCCCACCGAAACCTTGAGGAGGCGCCGGCAATACCTGCAATTTGTGCTCCACTCATAGCTGCCTGTACGCTTCCGAACACTGATTCTCGCAGGCTGTATTCAGGCATAAGGCTCGGCCTAGCCGCCCCTGATGCGTCTTTGATAACAATTGTAGAATCAGAAACAATATGAACAGAGCATGTCCAACTATGATGTGACCCATTCCGCATTTGACTGGGCGGGCGAAAGAAATCCGCCACGGGTTTCCCCGTGGACGACATAGCGGCAAGGTCTTCTCCTGTGAGCGGAATCCACGAATGTCCATTGACTTCGGCGATCTTTGTGATCGCCTGACATTTCTTAACGAAACTCAGGTTATTCGACCAAAATTTCATCTTTGGATCCGTGACCCCCATGTAGAGTTCCAGGATTTCGCCCACCTTCTCTTGCCACCCATTTTGGGGGGGGGTCGGATCGCGCCCGAACCTCCCTTGCATCCGAAGATACTCGAGAACGTTCCAGGGGCCACGACCGAGGCAAGGTCGATCTTCCGGCTCAGGTTCTGTCGCTGCAGGTCCCGAGTCCGGCGGTCCTCCTCCCCCACCTCCCCCTGAGGGTGGGTTATTTCCTGAGAGAAACCCGCCTGGTGATGGCTGCTCTCCATCCCCGCCGGCTGAGCCGCGGGGCGGTCCACCACCGCTTCCCCCACTGGCTAAGCCAGGAGGGTTATCGATGTAAGGAGGCTGGCAGGCAGGTGGTTCGCCAGCCGCCTGTTTCCCGGTCCCAGGGTTATCCAATTATGGCCGATTACTGCCCACGATTACTGGTTGGCTATCCACGGCGATCGGGTCGTCCGGCGCCTCTGTTGCAGTCCTCAGCTTCTTTCGCGGCGAGTCCTCATCAGCACCTGGGTCGAGTCCGTCTCCAGCAAGCCATTATTCGAAATTATGCGGCCTTTTCCAGGGGCGTTGTCTCTTCCGCCAAATGCACGGCCTGCTTGGGCGCATCCTCGAAGCACGCCGCCTTTGCGGTGGCGGCAAGGGCTTCCTCGACCACGTGCACCGGTGCACTGTATTTTCCTTGACCACTGGGAAAGCGAACATCGTTCCCCATTCTTCCCCAGCGGCTGCGCCCTGGGGGCGCTTTCGGGGGGAAGGCGCCCAAATGTCAACCCAGGCCTGCGGGGAGCCTTTTCTCCAGCGATCCCCCACCGGCACGCTCGCGCAGTTTCCAAAGTGGGTCTCGCACCGAACGGCTGAGCCGACGGTAGGACCAAAGACTTCCCCCGGCTCGAGCGGTCGAACTATGCCACGATATCCCCCTGGAGGGTTCGCGTACATCCTACTGACCAACTTCGTCTTCTCATCAGGATACGTCTGAAGGAACGCACCCACGGGGATTTTGTCAATGTCAGGAGGGGCACAATCGAAGCGGCAAGTGGCCTTCCGCTCAAACGTAGTCCAATGTACAGTCCATGGATCTTGCGAGACCTGGGAGTATAAACGCTGGAATATCGTCTGAGACGTTGATTCCAGGTCCGCCTTCAGTGCGGTCACGACCGCGCCACTCCTCGCATAGAGCGCGTCGTTCTTCCACATCGCGCAGCGCCAACCCCAACCTTTTGACGGCGCATACTTAGTAGTCCCGTCTTTGGGCCCCGGACGGGACCACTCCCTTAGTTTGTCAGGGAGGCACGTGAAGATCGGTTTGTTTTTCCATGAGTCGACGTCTTCAGCATTGGGGTCATCAGCTTTCTTTGAGCGAGGGTTGTCCTGGGGGGCAGTCTCCGCTGCCCTTTTCTGAGCAGTTGTTCCCTGATTGATAGTCTCAACATCAGTTTCCATTTCAGTATCAATCTCGACACAACGTCATTTGGGCTAAAAAGATTGTTTCTTGTCCCATCTGGCTGAGCCGGTGGGCAAGCCTTCCCGCTCGGCTGAGCCGGCGGCGAGGCTTTTCGAATTATGCTGGGAAGAGCATTATTATAATTATCTTCCCTTTCGCTTTCGTCTCCAACGACGTCGGAATCGAAGTCATCCACGATGTCATCAGAGAGGATCGAGATCACGTCCTCGCCCGGTGGCACGACCGCATTCTTCCTCAGCGGTCGGCACATGGGTTCAGTCGTTGGTCTCTCCGGCACGCGGAAGCCGCGGCAAGCAAGATTCGAGCAGTCGCCGCAAGGCAACCGCTCGTCTCCACGGGGGGCCGGTCGCGGGGCAGCCCGCGCAGGCTGTCGAGCAGAAACGGCAGCGGCGCAAATAGGATTGGGAGAGGACGTAGGACGACGACGAGACGGCACATCTCTCTCTGCAGCATTGGCAACGGCGAAATGAACCTGCTTGGCAAAATCATCCGTGTAATCTTCAGCGTTTTTACACTCTCGTCCTCTAGCCTCAACATGCCCATGTGCGCCATCACATCTCCGCTCTAACCTCTCCGCAACAATGGGGGAGGTGGTGGCTATCGTCCAAGGCTTTTTCATGAAATTACCCTTGCTATCCTTCAATCCATACGCGCATCCGTGCAATGCCGTCTTGATAAAGTCCAACTCTCGAAGAAAACTCTTTACCTGGGGATCTCTCCAATAATTGCATTGGGTAGGCCATTCAATACATACAACGCCCCCCGTTTTGCGCACAGCGCGGGCAACCTCTCGGAAATTCCAAAACAAGTATCGGAGATCGGTTCTAATACCCCGAAGTCTACGCATAGCCCTATGATTTCCAGTGCGGAAATAATGCGCCTCGTTCACATATTGCCAGGGAGAGCCACCTGTGCACGGCATGAAGCCCCATCATGTAATATGTTTTCTCTTGAACGTAGCTATATCGTTCAACGCTATTTTGAGCCCCTCATCCGTCCTCATGTCTTCCTTCTCGGTGTATCGAATCACTTTACATGAGTTGTCAACGAAATTCTTCGGGTATCCTATTCTACTTTGGGGGCCGCAACAGTATTCTAACAAAAGTCCTTCCCCGGTCCACTGAGCGGCCGGGGCGCAATCTTCTCGGATCCTGAACTCTGTGTACCCGGTCCATCTGCTTAGGCAATAAACCCCATCGCTAGAATCGCCATCTGAGTCGTGTTCAAATGGGTGATGATACCTGCTTTCCTCGTCGCGCCAATTATCAATGTGGTCTATCGTCAAGCCATGTTGGGCATTGACGGCGTAGGTGCGACGTGTATCATCCAATTTATCGAGGTCGACGGGACAATCACCGATTGCCGGCATGAATGCGACGAGTCTCGGGACATAGTGCCATCGTTTCAAGCTCTGTCCTTGTCGCACCCATTCATCCCTTTTGTCGGAGAAGTTGGCAGCCGCCGCAGGCTGCGGATTAGGAAGCGGATGGTTTCTGTTAAGAACATCCTCCATATCTTCAGGCCTCAGGGAAGGCTCTGGCTCGCTTTCGCTATCCGTTATTCCAAACATGGTTTTCATTTCACGATCAGAGCTTCTTTTGCTTGTGTGCTCGATCGCTCTCGTTTTCTCGGAGCTTCTGCTGTAACTTTCTTTGATCTTCAGAGGAGTGATATTACCTGCATCATCAGCTGAGCTGAGTGCATTCGCAATCGCTAACGCCTCCTCGGCTTGGCCGGGGTCAGCCAACGGGCTTACCTTTGTTGGGGCGCTTCTTCTTTTTGTTTGACTTCTTGCTGGGCGTAGCAGCTCCTCTCCGCAAGGCCGAACTAGAGCCCAAGCGGGGCTTGAGAACCCCCCCGGGTTTCACAGGAAGTCCGTCAGAAAACATTGAATCCAAATAATCTTGGCACCGCTTAGCGGCTCAGAACTTGGGCGTCACAATGTTGACAAGATATAGGACCTTGACCCATGCCATAGGGTCAACAAATCGTTTTGTTCCAATATCAGCAGCCTCATTTTGCGTTCTCTCATGATGCAAATGAACAAGGCCACGAGAAAATTGGTCGGACAAAGCTGCTGCATCAATTCTATGTGCTCTCGGTAGATGCATCAATTTCATCGACACGCCTGCCTTAATGACCTTACAAACTGCTTGGCTATCTTCCAAGAACAAACATCGCACCGGTCTATCAAGCAGGATCTCCCACAGCGGTAATGCCGCAAGCAGCTCCTTGCGTAACGCAAGGTCGGCTGCGACGATCTCAGCCTCGAGCGTACTGTGAGATACGCATGCTTCTCTTTGCGATCCCATCGATTGGCCTGCCCGTGTATACGGACCCCGAATGGCTTGATCACTGGCACTCGTGCTCCTGCGTGCGCGAATGTCACTTGCCAGATCTGCATCAGAATATTGTTTTAACAGAACGCCCTCCTCTTTGTCATCCACCCACGAAGTCATACGATAATGGGACGTACATGTGATGTAACATATGAGGCGGAAGAGGTCCATGTCTTGCTTTCCTGTCCATTTCGTAATACAACTGGCAGTTTGACACACAGCACGGAGCAAGTCGTATCTGGCCATTCTCGCCCCGTAAAGTATCTTCATCGACAATTTTGCTGCAATGGGTTGAAGCACGCCCGACTGAGTCGGTGGCTCAGGGTCGTCAGGGCTAGCTGCTGCTGCGTCAAGACCAAGCACTTCTATCTCCTGGTCAGGGGGGCCGGTATCAACCTTGATTTGCAACGCTGACGCTATAGCCTCCTCAGCTGGGGAGTAAACTTCTCCTCTGGGGCCGCCGTCCATCTCTTAAAAATCAGTAAGTTCAGGGCCAGACGGGGCACCCGCGGCCGGATAAGTAGCCGGGTCGGTGTCCGTCAATTGAGCGTATAACGTAACACAGGAATCAAAGAATTCTGTCATATCGTATTCTATGACTTTAACTAGTTTTGGTTCCCTCGGCTGGCATGGCTCGGTCGTCTGGGACGCCGAGTCACCCCCCGTTTCCTCCTCGCTACTCTCGTCTGCGACGGAGGCGTTTTTCTTAACTTTGGGAGGAGGTGGGTCTACTATCGTAGGCAACTCTCCATGCCACTCACTTGTATGAGTTGATAATCTATGCTCGCATCCTAAGTATCGTCCAACAGCCTCGGAGGATCTATTTCAATGCCCTTAGGGCAATTTTCTGAGGGTTCTTGGACTAGCTTCCATCCTTGGGCAAGGCTGTCGGCAGGTCCCGACAGTTTAAAATCATCAACATAGATTATCAGGAAGATCTGCATTTCTTTGTGGAAATAACAGCAGCGCCACGGACTACACATGCCAAAGCCTTTAGCCGTGACGCGTCCCTCGCAATGCTGTTCCCAGTATCCGCCCGAATCAGGGCGCCCGTATAGCGATGATAAGTACAGTGGACATACGGGGTTCCGCATGTTGGACCATGCTTTGGGCCTTTCGTCACAAGGCAAGAAAACCCACGTAGGAGCGCCTCCCAACTTCGACTGCGCGCAAGCTTGTCGGGCATCAGCTTGTTCGACGCTGTGGCCTTCGAACAACCCGTAGGTATCAGCTGCGTTGATGGCCTGCACGGTCGCGGGACTGCTGGAAAGTTCCTGAAATAAGGCCACATCCTTGTTTTGATCTCTGACACTTGAACCGTCAAAGACTACCCGACCTTTGTACTTACGGTCTTTGTGTCCCAACGGCAATTCCGATTTCTTCTCAACTAGGATGGCAACTAATCGGCCAAAATGAGCTGTTTTCCCTTTGAGTTCGGCAACTACATCGGAATACTCTCTAACACCATCCTCTATCCACGTGCCAATGTCGCGCAATCTGCCCCACTCTTTCCTCAAGGCAGCTTGAGCGTCTTTGTTTGCCCTGGCCTCGTCTTTCGAGACAGATCTGGCAACAGCGGCATCTATGCGGACGCGATGCCAATCACTGGGAAGTTGGAAGGGCTCATCGATGGCAGATATTATATCAGTAAAAGGATTATAAAAGGTTTGCAAATCAAACCTTTCTTTGTCACGATGACTGATATCTACAGCTGAATTATCTTGCAACGGCATGCGAGGCACGCTTCGCCGCGACGCGGCGGCCGCCGGACTCGAGGTCTGGCTCGCCCCGCAGTCGTCCTCAGATTTTCCATTATCATCATCGGACAAGGGATCCCTGCCGGCTGAGCCGGAGGGAAGCCCGTCTCTTGCAAGAATGCCTCCATACCATGTCTGTTTCCACCAAATGTCCTCGTCATCTGACAGATATTATTTGGGAACATCTTCTTCTGATGAATCGTCGGCCTCAGATTTGGCCTGGCAGCCCTGGGCGTTTCGCGACGCCGCCCCTCGCCCACCGCCAGAGGTGTAGCACAAGCTGCCATTCTGTATTCGGCGTAGCTGCTTAGCCACCTTCGGTGCTGTCAGCCTGGCTTCGGGGAGAGCCGCAAGTGGCTGAGCCACTGCGGGATCAGGCGGAGTCGGCGGGCCATCCACATCTAGGCCGATGTCACGCAGGAGGCCGAGACAAGGACCAGGATCCTCTATACCGAAGAATCCTCTCTTTTCTGCCTTGTATTGTTCCACGGCCTGTCGGCGTTGGGCTTGGTTCATGTTGAACCATCGTCCAGGGCGCATTCCGGGATTGGTGGATTCAGGTAACTTCTTCAGCCATTGGGCACTATATTTTGGGTCTGGGTCTGCGACCCACACTCGGGTTGTAGGCACATAATCAGGGCCACAATAAGAACGACTCGTATACTACATGTCTTTCGACGGCCTGTCAACGGAAGCTTTTGAGTTAGCTTTTCTTTTGGAAGTCCAGCAACAATCCGTCTGTCTTCAAAGTATTCCATCGTATCAAAAGTTTGAGTTGTTCGGGCAAGAAGTTGCCCTTTCCCTGGAACCTCCTCACGCGGCTTAGCCGCTGAGAGGTTGGACTGTCTGTCCAAACGATACTCGAGTTGTGCGAGTCCCAGTTTTTGGTTTTTGTCTGCCGGGCGGGAATCGCGCCGAGGGCCCCCGCCGTCAACTACCAAAGGCACATCACCCACAGACAGACCCCCAGGACCCACATCAGAGTCAAAACGTGGGGCGCCCTCGCCTTCTTGAGGAGGCGGTGGTAGTATAATGGCAGGATCAGCAGCATTAAACGTGTTGTCCGGTCTTATCCCTGTGTCTGGCTGTGGTCCGTCTGGGACGGCCGCAGCTTCTCCTGTCTCTGTAGGGACTGTGACGGAACGTACCTCTGTCGCCGCTTTCTCGTATGCTTTTCGCAAGGGAAACTGAGGCGATTGGTCATCAGCAGTACCATCTAAAATGTTACTGTACACTTGATCAGACTTCTCGATCGTAGGTCGTTTTCCCTCTGGGGTACGCCCTGATTCCATATTCAGACCGTCCAATTGTCTCAGAGGTATAACGTAACTATCTGGTCCAACCACTCCCCCCGCTTTGTGCACATACCCCAAGTATGTCCCTGGAATCATCGCTGCGCCAGTCTTGGCGGTGCGAAACCGAGATTCAGGCGGAGGCACATAACGGACAAGTGATCCGAAGGGAAGAAGCGGAGCATTAAACTGGCATCCGAAGCGTCTTCCCCAACTGGACTGCCCTTCAGCGGGGGTCCTAGTATTGTAGCATAGACAGAAATATCGGACCGCGTAGGTCCAATATGGCGGTGGAAGACCAGGCTGCATGAGTAAGGCTCTGGCCCCCATCTGCACAACACCATTCGCACGCTCAGCGACAGCACTTTGCTTCTTATTTCCTGGGATGGTAGGATCATGGGCAATGTTGAGCTCGTAACATGCCCTGGCAAGCTCTCTTGCACCATCTGCATAACAATATTCTAATGTTTCCTCCAGGGCTCTCAGGTTCACTAAAAAGTTGCAAACGTGAACCGCAGACTTGTCGTGTACACCCTGAGCGGCGAGAAAATCCGTAGCTCGGTCGCGAAAAGTCACACACGCGGTCTCATCGTAGAGTCCCCGCGAGAGTTCATCCATCGCAAACCAATGATCCATCGTCGTCAGCTGTCCGAACGAAGTGGGGTTAGCGCATGGGCGGTGAACCTTTAGCCCTTTGTTATGCGCTTTGCGCTGTTGCTTTCTAATAGCTTTGGCCCAATTGCACACTGGACAATATGGGTTCTTGGGAGTATGAGTTCGATGGCGCGGTAGGGAGGCCGCGGCCTTTTTGAGCCGCTCGGCAAGGGTCTCCGACACCTCAACCTCCGCAACGTCTGGGTCTAAATCTGGCGGTGCGTCGACGTCGACTAAATCGACACCGTCAGCGTCTCCAACCTCGCCCTCCTCGGGTCCTGGGGCCGCGCTGCACGCACTGGAGTCCAGTCCTCGGCTTGCTTCGTACGGGAGGTATCCTGAAACTCCGTATCCGTAATGGCATCTGTATGCGGCAGCGCAGGCCTCGGCTTTGCCGGGCTGCTCGTCGATTGGACCGACGGCTTGACCGTGGTCGGGCAAAGCTGAGAGACTCCTAGAGGCAGCAATACCGGTCGGCGTCCGATTCCAACCGCATTCGCTGGCCTTTTGAGGCGAATAGTAGAAGTAGGTGATGGCATCCGCAGAGTCTATCGAAGACGGGAAAGCGGGCGCGATCTCAGTCGGCCGCCCAGCGTAGCTGCGGGCACCAATCAGCTCATGTGTATGCAGGTCTACGGTTACGCGAGTCTGGACAGCATGGGGCGGAGGGCCACCCGCCGATTCCACGTTGTCCAAGAATGCCTTGGCGCCCGGCGCCACGCAACACCACCGCTCGGGGGGCTCACTCCTTCCGGCGGCAGCTGCACACATCCACTGACCCAGCGCCTCCTTGCCTGATAGGGTCAAGTATGGTATCTTGCCCTCAACGGCCAGGTCCACTCTTTGGCCATTGGGCAACAATAGGTAGGGCCTTTGACCTGCTGGCCAAAAGAAACTAAAGCCGTGATCCATGCACCGCTCTCCTGCCGAAATCACGCACGGGGTCTCCGGCATGACTAATGCGTTAAAACTACCACCCTTAAACTTGGGACACGCGATGCGAACTGAACCGAGGGCCTTAGACCCCCCCCCAGCAGTGTTCAGAGTGATCGATTGCGGAAGCTTTCGAATCAATATCATTGCACCTGCGCTCCTAGTATATTTCTCCGCTATTAAGTTATACCCGCACCCAGTATCTATAATGAAGCTCAGCGCCCCCAGATACGCAGCGTCTTTGTCTGTGCATCCAGCAGCGGCTGCGCCGCGCGGGCCTTCTTTCCCCCCTTCGCCCTTCAACCAGAGATGCCAGACATGATCTTGCAGGTCTGATGATCTGATCAGAGCTTCAGCGACAGATGCCCTTGACTGCATCGACATATGTCTGCGCATTTCTTCTGGGAACTTCCGTCGATCTTTGCTACTCGAGGGCAACTCTTCCAAGTCGTTGCGACGCGCCTTCCTCCAGGTGATGGTCGGCCCCTCAGTAGAGGGGTGAAAACGGACACGGAGGTTGCATCTGTTACTGTTCCGATGTCGGATGCAACTTTTACTAGGGGGGACGCGCCAGCACTTCTCGATCGCGCCCCGAGAAAGAGGGCACAAGAAATTCGCAAGAACATCGACGAGACTCTCGACCTGATTCCTGCTGTCCTGGTGAAACTCACCTTTGGAGGTATCCCAATAGTCTCCTCCATCGGTATTAGATGCAATAGTCAAAAATTTAGGGCTATGTTGCTTCTGCCCTGGGGGCCCGAAATAATGGGGCGGGGCGCGCAACGGCGCCCAAGCTGATTGAATCAGCGGGTCTCTTCCAACCCCCCCGCTTCCTGTTCAACCGACGCAGGCTTCGCCACGCCTGCCGAGCAAGGACGGCAAGAAAGAAGACCATTAATAAAATTGGGTTTATCATTCCTCCAGCACTGACGACTGAGCCGCCAGTGCGGAGCCATCGTCACGTGACTGGATGACCTGGGGTGGTCTTGGCGAACCAGCATTCCTTACCGCGTGAGCATTTTCCCGTTTCCTTGAAGGAGCGGCAGACCAGGTCTTTGCCTTTGCCACTGCCTTTGTTTTTGTCTCCATCCTTAACGTTTGTCGGAGTTCGCACTAGAGGCTCTGGAGCCACTGTTGCTTCCCGTCGAAGAGATATTGGCAGCGGCGGCATTGGCTTGTTTGGCTGTGCGCTCATACCCCAAAGATTGCCCCGCGTCAAGTTTCGCGTGTTCCCACTTGTCACGCTTCAGCTTCTCCGCATCGGATAGCCCTCTATGGGCTTTATTACATCCATCTTCTGGTCCTCGATAATTCGTGGGATCTCGGGAGAATGCGTAACACGGTATGGTACTGTCTTTCCCACGTGATTGGCTTCTGTTCTCTGCTGTCCTCCTTTCCCACGGTTACCAGTCGGGGTCTGGGATCGGCCCTGCCCCTTTCGGCCCCGGTCCTTCGATCTCCCTCTAGGGTTCTCATCCTGGGCAGGAGCGGCACTGGATTTTCCCCCCGTACTCGGCTGAGCCGGCGCGGCATTCTTGGGCTTCCTACGATTGAAGGGACAGCCTTTTGCTGCGCACGGGCAAATTTCGCCCTTGCGCACGTATCTGCACGCGGTCTCGCCCTCAGTCATTCCGCTTTTCACGACGTTCGTGGGCTTCCCCAATTTAGCAGCAATCTCCGCCGGAGCGGCTTTGCCGCCGGCATTCTTTCGGTTGTCATTGCCTCCGCCTCCGCCGAATCGCGCTTGACTAGCACGCCGATTCAAGGCGCCCTCATGCACACCGATGTTCCACCCCTCTTTTTCTCGCAACATCTTTTCTTCAATTTGCCCCATCAGCCATTCATAACTCTTCACGCCATGTCCCATTTTATCTTTTGGCATGTCGTATAACTGGCATACAAAGTTCAGTTTGCTCGGCTTCCTGCACTGCTCAAGAAAGCGCGCGCGAATCGAGGCCCTCATTTCATCGGACGGAGGCTTAGCGCCATAAAGCTGTTGATACACATCTGTCCATTCATTGTAGAAATGATACAGGTCAGCATCAGGCGTGCGCGGGTGAATGATTACCTTGAAGAGGTCACGCGAAATGCGGTGTTGTCCCAACTCCGATCTTACCGAACACCAATGGCAAATTGCTCGCACCATCTCGCGTCCAGTCATGAGTCTTCCCTCGTTCTGGACGCTGAATTCCACACGAGTAATCTGTTGGAGGAAATGAGTATGATGACCAGGCTGATGTCTATTATTTCGCATCTTGTTGAATTTATCGATGAGGTTCGTTGCGAACATGAGATCGAGACGCTGGAATCGCCCTGCATCTTTCAGTTGCTCATCCTCCACAGCTGGATTCATAGCCTCAGCAATCCAGTGCTGCGCAGCCTGGCTCTCGGGCGATGATCCAGCGATCGCACGTACTGCGTGCATTTGCCACTCACGAATGTTCGTTACATCAGGGATGTCCAATAAATGAATTTTCTGGTTGTTACCAACCTGTCTCCATTGATCCAGCGGCGCGCTTTCGTCAATTACTACCGAGTTGCGCGGTCCGCCGGGGCCCTGAGGCCCCCTGCGGCCACCTCCACCATCAGAGGGATCTGAACCCGCTGGGCTTCCCAGTGGCGACCTACGTGGTCTTTTACCATGATCATCTTCGTTTGAAGATACGATCTCAGTGTTAGGAGCGTCGATCTTGTCGCCCCCTTCTCCGCCCTGCCCTGCTTCGCCCGACGACTTAGTCGCCGTCATTCCCGTAGGGCCATCTCCATAGGATGGGCGGTTACTGGCGAGAGTATTACCTTCGTTAGGCCCAGTCAGCTTAATCCCAACGGGAAGTCCACTCTTGGCGGCGCTCGGCTTCGCCGGACCTTCTAGGGCAGGGCCTGGAACAGTAAAGTGCTGACGCAACAACGGCCTCACGGGAGTTTCCTGCGAAAGCAACGGAAAGCCGAATGAACTTGGCGTGAGTCCGGCTTCTCGTGCATTCTCAGTACATGGAGTCGGGTCGGCGATGATAGCCTAAGCCTCATCTTTCCTTTTATCTGCATTAGCTGCGTTCGAAATAGCCTCTTCTTCTCGCGCGTTGGCAGCTGACCTTTCACTCTCCCACAAGTCGCATCTAGAGCATCTTCTAGTGCTTGCATCGATATGCTCTTCACATGCCGACCTACCACATCCGACGCAATTGTCCGTCTTTGGACGGAAGCAGACTTCGCAGAATTGGGCCACGGAGAATGTACGTCCCCTCTCCTCGGGAGGAGGATATGTCACACTTCCCACCAGCAGGGTCGACGCTCCCGCATTTGTCAAGGTCGCCTGATCAAATTGCGTTGGAACGGGCACGATGCCGGACGACTGAACCGTCGACAATTGGCGCACGCTTGTTTTAGTCGGTTTAGCCGGCTGGCACTCAGCATTACTCGATTTTATGCGCTGGAGGGAAGATCTAGCTTCTTCATGCGATTCGAGCTCTTCCAGATAAAGCTTGTTCTGGTCGGTTATCTTCGCAGCTACAGCTTGGGTGTCAGCTGCTTCCAGCCCGGCGTTTTCGAGCTCTTCCTGTAAGCTCTGCTTTTCTTGTTCCGCCATGACTGCAGCGATCTGTTCTCCTTCTATTCGGGCCACCGCAACAGCAGCGGCGACCGCATTGGCGTCGACAGATTCATTGTTTGCCATCACGACGGCCTGTCTCTCCGAAGTCAATTATTCTCTGCATTTATTTTCTGCTTCCAGCTCCACCTGCCGCGCAACGGCCGCGGTCTGATTGAACAAATGTTCTATCAGCGCTTGTTCCCGCTCTCTAGCAGCCATGGCTAGGGCGACCCGTTCAGCCTCGAATGTTTTCGGGCTTCGACCACAGTTTCAGTTAATTCTTCTCTGTCCACTCGGGCCCTTTCAGCCAGCTGCGCTTCATTGGTCAGAAACTCTCTCTGAGCGTTAGCCTCCGCCAGCCTGGCCTGGTCCTGAATAGATTGCATGAGGAGATATGCGCAGTTGTGCTCGTCCATTGGGTAATATTCTGCACACAGCCACTGCATGCTACACTTATGGCAGACGCCCGAGCAACTCTTGCGCACTGGATTCCTACATGCGCCTTCTGGCCCGTTGGCTTTACCTGGGCATCTGCTCTCCGCCTGAGGCGCGCAGTTAGGGTTAGGGTTCAAACAAGCCTCCGCCATGGAGACGGTGCTATTGCTCCTTGACGTAGATCTCGCCCATGATCTTGGCATCTTGGGCCTTCTCCTGCTTGATGCATTTGATTTGGGGCGAACGAAGGTATTTTCTGGTGGTTTAGGCGCATTTGAAAACTCCTCATCCTTTTCGTCTTGTGTTATTAGCTGAGCATACGTAGCTGGTTGACCGACCATTTCTTCATCCTCAACAACAGCTGGAACCGAGGGTTGCCAGTCACCTGAGGCGGCGGCATTACGGAAGAAACCTTCTTTCAGTGGTGAGACGTTTAGCTCGTAGTCCTCGTTCCCTTGTTTCTCGAGGTGAGGCGCAAGGGTTCGCCCTGTGGACTCCCTCTCATGCTTCGTCTGAGCCTCCGCCCTGTCCACCTGAGGCGTCAGGATACTAGTGTCTTCATCGGATCCATATGGAAACCATCTCTCGTCTTGAGCAGGGATGTCTTCTTCCATCATCACGGACAGTGCTCGGCTCAGGGAAATGTCGTCATTGATGCTATCAAAATCTTCCTCCATGGAATATACGTCATGGTCTTTTTCAATTGGGCCATCACTGTCCTGACCAAATTGTCCGTTAAGTGCTATTGGGACGGGAACGTTGGCACTCGTACCCACCGATTCAGTCGGGATACTGGGGTACGTATTCACGTTCTCTTGGATTTCCCCTGGCCGGCCGGCTTCACCAGCGGCAGCAGTGATAGCATGTGTAGTGTTCGGAATTAGGCTGATTGACTCCGTCGATTTGGCACTCCATGACGAAAACGCACTTCGTCTAGGTCTTGATGTTACGCCATCTCGCTCGTACGGGTCTGGGGTTTGCTCGCGATCACCGACCGGAATTCCCGCGGGAGATACGTCTACCGACATCTCTGATACTCCCTCGGTACTTCTGCCTCTTACCACCCGAGTGGCGATGTATGAAGGAGGGACTCGGTCCTGGATTAGACCGTCCTGGTTTGTGTCGTGTCCATCATGTTGCACAACGCGCCCGTCGGCGCTTCTCGAGATATTGGGCACGATGTCAGTCTTATCATAGCTCGTTCCCGCAGCGACTGAGTCGCGGGGCACATTTGAAAGTTCTTCTTTTGGATGTGACGGCCCCGCGTCGACTAAGTCGTTTCGGCTGATAACCAGTCTTTCCTCTGAGAATCGGGGTAAGATGACAAAGGAATTAAGATCTCATGTTCACTCTGCTCAGGGAGAAAGGGGACGGGATGAGACATTGATAAGACAAGTATCCGCTAAGCAAGACTACTCGAACAGGAATGTGAAGGGAGGAGGCCGGCTGGCCTACGACCGACGACGCACGACGGCCGAGGGCTGGCGCGCTCCTTTTCTCTCCTGCAAGCCAAGGTTGGCTTGTTCGAGCAGTCATACAGCTGCGGAATGCAGCTGTTAGTTCCAGCGGACAGTGCGATGCATGCAAACTAAGTTATGTATTAATTTAATATGAGGCGGAGACGAGCTTATTTACTCTTCTGTGTGTTTCCGGGAAAGGCTCAGAAAACTTCTCGAAGGCCGGGGGACGTCCGAGCCTTCTGAGAAGGCCGTCTCCTTCTCACTTCCCCCCTGGGCTTACCGCCGATGTTCGCACCGTGACATGTTCGCCCTGATTCGCACCGATCTGTCCGCCTCGAGAACTGCCGCAGGAGGCTGTGGTCTGGGCCCCCACCCCGTGAATTAGCGATGCTGAACATTTCTGTTCGCAGCGTCGGATCTCAGGGTGGATGCGGCTCGGCCAGAGGGCGGGATGGCAACTGGGAGAGGAGCCCAGGGGCTGGCCCACAACGGATTCAGGCCAACTAGCCGCCATCCCAGGCATGAGCTGGATCGAGTCACGAAGTCGCATTGGATCGAAGCCCGATCGGATCGCCAACGAACAGTCCCGAATCGAATCGAAATCGGATCGACGCGCCGGGCTCTGGCGGGCCCCAGCGCATGCCACCGGTGAGAACGAACGCGGATCGAATCGGAATCGCGGCCCCAGCTGGCGAATCGAATTAGGGGACCACATGCTAACCCTACCCCTACCCTCCCCCTCAGAAATCGTGGGGGGTAGGGGTAGGGTTCGCAGGTGGCCCCCTAACGAACGCGGATCGAATCGGAATCGCGGCCCCCGACGGCGAATCGGACGGCATCGGAGCGGATCGCGGGCGGCCCTGAGCCTCGCTGCGTCCGTCCGCATGCGACGCGGGCGGCGTGCCGTCCGCGGAGCAGAGCGGGGTGTGAGCACACTCTGTGAGCACACTCTGTGAGCGACGATCGGCGGTCCCGGGATGAACACACAAGCACACACACACACACAGACACACACACACACACACGCACGCACGCACGCACACACACACACACACACACACACACACTAAAGGGGCCCAGGGACAAGAGTTTGAAGGATGCCTGCAGCCAAGTCAACCCCAGAAGGGGTGTCCGATGCCCCAGCGTCGATTGGACCCGTAGGACAGACTTCGCAAGTGG
>CAUYUJ010010685.1:5000-17500 GCA_963575745.1 Prorocentrum cordatum
CGCAATGTTTTTCAACATTTAAAAAAAAAAAAAAAAAAAAAAAAAAATGGGTATAAAATGTCAAAATTTCATCCCGCGCGCTCTTGCGGATTCGTAGGAAACCCAACACTTTTTAAACATTTCTGTCAAACGGGCTTTGCGAGCAACTTTTTCGAACTTCTGCAACAACGGTTGCGCACCTGCCAGGGCCATCATCCCTTTCAAATAATACCATGCGGGACACATTCGTTTTTTCTTCGCGCGCGCACGCCGTCGTCGTCGGCCGCGGGGCCCTGAATAGTAGCCACGGTCGTCCGCATGCCACGAAGTAAAGTGTCCGAACGTCATAGGGCGGGAAGCTGGGTGTGGGTGGTGGCGAAGAGTCTTTTGGAAATTTGGTAGAGCTTGAACCGGCCCCCCCACAAAGTGGGGGTATTGCCCGCCTCCTATGAAAACCCTGGCACTGGTGAGAACGGAGTGTCCCCAGTCTTAAATGATTGTTGTTGTTGTTGTTGTTTGTTTGTTGTTTGTTGTTGTTGTTGTTGTTGTTGTTGTTGTTGTTGTTGTTGTTGTTGTTGTTGTTGTTGTTGTTGAACATTATTAATTCTAAAGAATAATTATTGTTGGGACCCCTGGTGCACGGCCCCCCCGCCGCGCCTAGGCCGCAGCTACATTTCCATCATTTTTTCGCGAAAGCTTCAGAAAAGTGGATGTGGTCCAGATCCGGTTGTTTTGTTGTAATCCGTTTCCCTTGCAAAAAACACTATAAAATGACATTTCTTGTTCTAATATAATCACATTTCAAGAATCCCTTGCAAAAGTAAGGTAAAGTGGACATCGCGCGCGCATAGAACGAAATCCTTCCAAAGCTTAGTGTTCGGAGCGATTTAACATACAACAACATCAAAAACCAATGGTTTATCAAAAAAAATGTCAAATCTCATCCCGCGCGCTCCTTGCGGATTCGTAGAAACCCAACACTTTTAACATTTCTGTCAACGGGGCTTTTGCGAGCAACTTTTTCGACTTTCTGCGACAACGGTTGCGCACCTGCCAGGGCCATCATCCCTGTCCAAATAATACCATGCGGGACCACATTCGTTTTTTTCTTCGCGCGCGCACGCCGTCGGGTCGTCCGGCCGCGGGGCCCTGAATATAGCCACGTTCGTCGCAGGACACGAAGTGAGTGTCCCGAGAAGAAAGAAAAAATCCGATCAAACAAAACGTCATAGCCACGTAATGCTGGGTGTGGGTGGTCTCGAAGAGTCGTTTGGATATTTGGTAGATCTTGAACGGCCCCCCCACGAAGTGGGGGTATTGGCTGGTGTCGCAAGAAAACCCTGGCACTGGGGAGAACACTGAGCGTTCGGGTAAAATGATTGTTGTTGTTGTTGTTGTTGTTGTTGTTGTTGTTGTTGTTGTTGTTGTTGAACATTATTTATTCTAAAGAATAATTATTGTTGGGCCCCCTGGTGCGCGCCCCCCCTGCGCCGCCTAGGCCGCAGCTACATTTTCATCATTTTCGTGAGGAAACCTCAGGTAAAACGATGTGATCCAGATCCGGTTGTTTTGTTGTAATCCGTTTTCCCTTGCAAAAAACACTATAAAATGACATTTCTTGTTCTACTATAATCAAATTTCAAGAATCCCTTGCAAAAAATAAGGTAAAGTGGACATTCGCGCGCGCAAGACGAAATCCTTCCAAAAGCTTAGTGTTCGGAACGATTTTAACATAAAAACATCAAAAAACCAATGGTTTCTCAACAAAAAAATGTCAAAATCTCATCCCGCGCGCTCTTGCGGTTTCGTAGGAAACCCAACACTTTTTAAACATTTCTGTCAAACGGGCTTTTGCGAGCAACTTTTTCGAACTTCTGCGACAACGGTTGCGCACCTGCCAGGGCCATCATCCCTGTCAAATATACCATGCGGGACACATTCGTTTTTTGCGCGCGCACGCCGAAATCTCCAAAAACCATTGGGTTCTTAAGAATTTTAGCACCGCGCATCATAAAATCACACGAATCGCACCGTAGGTCCTCGAAAAACACCTGCACGACTTTTCAAAATTTCTACCCGCGCGCGCTGTCCGAATCTAAAAAAAACTACTGGTGTACGTACGAAGAAACAACGTAGGCTTGGTCATAATTAATCTTAATAAAAACAACTTCTGTGGGTGTGTACCCCACGCCAGTGTATTAGCCACGGTCGTCCGCACGCCACGAAGTGAAGTGTCCCAACGTCATAGGGCGGGAAGCTGGGTTTGGGTGGTCGCGAAGAGTCGTTTGGATATTTGGTAGAGCTTGAACTGCCCCCCCACGAAGTGGGGGTATTGTCTCGTGTCGCATGAAAACCCTGGCACTGGTGAGAACACTGAGCGTTCGGGTAAAATGATTGTTGTTGTTGTTGTTGTTGTTGAAGTTGAAATGTTAAATTACTAAGCAATATTTTTGTTGAACCCCTTACAGGCGCCCTGGCGCTCTTGCCGAGGCGCTGGCTGCATTTTGATTGAAAATGAGGCTCACGCTCGAGCGGTTTGGGGGACCGCCAAAAACGGCCCCCCCAACAACAACAACGCTCCCGTTCGAGACTTACTCCTTTCTTGCTCAGGGCCGGTGCTCTTGCTCGCCGCCGAAAGCAGCCGTCTCAACAAAACCAGCGCTCCCGCTCGAGACTCCCTCCCGTTTTACCTTGGACAGGCGCGCTACTCTTTCTCTCATCGGCGCCGCCCCCAGCAACAACAACGCTCCCCCTCGAGACTTCCTCCCTTCTTTACTCAAGGCGGTGCTCTTGCTCGCCGCCAACAGCCGCCGTCCCGACAAGACAAGCGCCCCCGCCCGAGACTTCCTCCCATTTGACGCTGGGTGCTCTCTTTTGAATTGGCGCCGCTCCCAGCAAGAACAACGCTCCTGCTCGAGACTTCCTCCCCTTTTCCTCAGGACGGTGGTGTTCCTCGCCGCCGACAGCCCCCGTCCCGACAAAACCACGGCTCCCGCTCGAGACTTCCTCCCTTCTTACTCAAAGCGGTGTTCCTCCTCGCCGCCGACAACCGCCGTCCCAACAAAACCAGCGTTCCCGCTCGAGACTGCGTTTTGTTTTACGCTGGACTAGCGCCCTACTCTCTTCAGCATTGGCGCCGCTCCCAGCAATAACAGCGGCCCTGCTCGAGACTTCCTCCCTTTCTATTCAGGGCCAGGTCCTTGCCTCGCCGCCGACAGCCCCTATCCCCACCAAGGCAATCCTTTCGCTCGATACTTCCTTGTGCTTTACCCTTGGCTGTGGCTCCACTGGCGGTCTCGCATCGGCGCAGCAAGGCGCGGGCATGCGTTTTCGAGGCGGGATATGTTGAAAATCCTCGGAGGAGGTTTTTTGCAAGACCTCATTGGGCGGGAGATCTGGGAATGGGAATCACGGACCCGTCTATGCAGCAATAATCCCCCATGATGGGGATGGTTATCATGATGGTCGCCTGCTTCGTGTGGAAACATCGCGCATGATGGTAATTTGATTGTTGTTATTGTTGTTGTTGTTGTTGTTGTCGTCCTGGTTTTTCTTCCCAATCCGCCTGTTGGATGACATGTCCGACTAATCCTACACTTGATATTATGTGTATCTACAGTTTTTATTATTCATATAACCTTTTTATTGTTATGTATCTTCATTGTTATGTATCTTCTGATTCATTGTTATATAGACAAATCAAACTATATGTCTAGATGTACATAGAAAGTTCGCAACAGCGCCTCAGGATGCGGGCGGGCTGTTTCAACGGGTGGCTCTCGCCCTGACGCCGCGTGCATTGTCATTACAGCGCTTGCAACCGCTTCAGGATGGGCGGTGGGTGGTTTCGTAATGTGGGCTCTGGCCTTAGGACGCCGCGCGCAATCGTCGCAAGGGTTTGTAACAGCGTGACAGTAAGCGGGCGACTGGTGTTTCAACATGCGGCTCTCGCCTTAGCGCCGCGCACGTTCGTTATCGAAAGGTTGCGACAGCTTCAAGGATGGAGGGCGGGTCGTTCTCAAAGTGTGGTTCATGCCGTAGTGCCGCGCACATTCGTCTTAAAGGCTTTCAGCAGCTTCTAGAATGGAGGGCGGGTCGTTTTCGAAATGTGTCTCCTGCCTGAACGACGTGCACAATCGCTGTAAAAGTGTGCAGCGGCTTCAAGGACGGATGGCGGGCCGTTTCTTAAACATGGCTCTCGCCTTAGAGCCGCGACACATTCGTCTTACAAGCTTGTAGCAGTTTCACGGATCGCGGGCGGGTCGTATTCAAAATATGGCTCTCGCCTTAGCGCTGCGCGCGTTAGTCTTAAACATGTGTGGGAGCTTCACACATGAACGGGGTGGACGGGGCTCCTTTTCAACATATGGCTCTCGCCTTAGTGCCATGCGCATTCGTCCTAGACGTGAGCAGTTTCAAGGTTTCGTATGGTTGATGTCCCAGGAACGGTGTTTTGGAACCATTTAGGAATGTCAGGGCGCATAAGTCACATTGAATCGCGGAGTTGAAATCCCAGGAAATGTGTTTTGGCACGATTCAGGGTTGTCGTGGCGCAGAAGTTAAGTTGATCCGAGTCCCTGGAACGGTGTTTTGGCGCGATCGAGGGTTCTCAGGCAGTTGTCTTCCAATGGGGCACTTCTCGCACTGAGAGGAATCCCTGGCCTGTGAAGAGGGAGCTTGAAGGGAGGAGGAATTCACGCAACATCCTTGATGCGTCTTGTTTTTTGCACTGGTCCTCCTCCTCCTCCCCCTCCCCTGCGTCTGCGCTCGTTTTTTTGTTTTTTGTTGTTTTGTTTTTTCTCTTTCCCCCCGAGAATTCCCCAGGGGTGCGGAGGTCGATCGAGAGCCCAGCGGCGCCTCTCTCTCGAAGAGGGAGGCGCCGCGGAGCTTCTTGCCCGAGTGACGCCGGCGCCTGGGGCGACCCTGCCAGGGGCGAGTGGAGGACGCGTAACCTTCGCCAGGAATCTCGGGCGGGAGCGCGATGCCCAAGTAAACTACAAGGAAGTCCAAGGCGAGAGCGCAATTCACGAACGACGAGAGCGCGGCGCTTCAGTAAACTGCAAGGAAGTCTCAGGCGAGAGCGCGGTTCTTTAGTACATGGCGAGGAAGTCCCATGCGGGAGCTGCGGGGGGCGATAAAGGGGGGGCAGCGAGGGCTGCCGAAAAGGAGCCCTTGAGGGCCCAGAAGGGGGGCCTCCAGGTTCCGAAAGGGGCGCCTTCCTCCCCCCCCCCTCATTCATCGCCCCCCATTAATTCGCATCCATTGCCAACGACTTTCCAGCCACGGCACTGTGGGGGTTAGGCCTATGGGGGACTGCATCGGCCCCCAATCGCCCAGCCATCGCTGGAAGCGAAGGCTGAGGCGACCCTGCGGACGGCGTCGGCCGCGCCCAGGCGGAGGCAGAGGAGGACGCCTGCGTGACGCCGGTGCCGGGGCGCCTGGGGCGCCTGGGACGCCTGGGGCGACCCTGCGTGACGCCGGTTCCCGGTGCGACCCGCCAAGGTCTTTCCAGCCACGGCACTGGAGATGGATATAGTCTCTCGGGGGACTACATCGGCCCCAATCGCCCACTCATCGCCGCGAGGGGCCTGATCGCCCACACTGCCCGGGAGAGCGGCCAGCCGTCCTGGGGGATCGCGGCCGCCCCGGCGCGCGTGTCTCCTCCAGACCTCCGCTTCGGGCCAGGGGTGCATCGGCCAGCGGGGGCATGCCCACGCCCGCCCCCCTGGCCCCTCGGGGCTGCTCCGAGAGGGTGTCCTCGGCCAAGAGGAGACGGAAGTGTCCACGCCCACCACGCCGAGCCGAGCATGTGTGCCTCGGCCATCGTGGGGACGTGCCAGCGCCCGCCCATGCGATCGCCCCTCGCGTGGCCCTCCGGCGCAGTCGCACCCGCGCGGGCGCCGGCCGCCTGCGGAGGGGGCCTCTGCCTCGCGCCCAAGGGGGCTGCGTTATGCTGCAGTGCTGAGGCTGCGGCCGTCGTCGGGAGGGCGCCCAGGACTGGGGTGAGTCGTCCAGGAGCGTTCTGGAACGCTCTCGGAGTGCTCTGGAGCGCTCTGGAACGGCGGCGGCGCCCGATGCATCCCCCAGAACCGCCGGATCTCCGAGACCCCCGATTGCGTACCCTGGCTCGATCTTGTCCTGGTGCTGGCTTCCTCTCGCGCCGTGGGGCACCGTGCCGTGCTGGCTTCGCCCCGCGGCGTGGGGGATCGCGTCCGCCCCGCGGCAGGTGCGCTCCAGGCCTCCTCCTCGGGCCGTGGGTGCCTCGGCCAGCGGGGGGGGCGTGCCTGCGTGATCCGGCCTGGCCGTCGGAGGAGGGCCCACCACCGCGCGCGCGCCTCGCTCCAAGCGTGTCCCTTGGGGCGAGACGGGTGTCGCTGGACGTGCCCCGGGCCCAAGGGGCCCCCCCCAGGACTTCCAAGGAGGCCCCCCCACGGCCTCCAGGAGCACCCCTCACGAGGCCCAGGGCGCCCCAGGGGCCCCCAACTGGAGCGACAAGCTGGGGGCACCACTGGCCAGGGGTACCTCTACCAACCCCCGAAGTGAAGAGGGGGGGGCGATGGCCACAGCGCTGCAGCCCCGCCAGGCCCTGCAGCGTCGCAGCGAGCTCTGCCGCCGCACCCGGCAGCGACTTGCGCTCCCGTGTCCAGCGATGGGCGCGAAACGGATGTCCCTTTGACGCAGAGTGTCACCATCAAGTTCGCCTCGTCAGCCACCGACCGCGCATGTTGGCTGGCGGCGCGCACAAGGGGATTAGGGGGAGGGGGGAGCCCTTCTTAGGAGGAGGCTGCTTCTTAGGAGGTGCCCGCCCTACATTTACAGAGAAGGCCCGCGTTTTCTAAGCAGGGGCGTTTCTAAGAAGCATTCCTCCCTCCCCCTACCCCCTCTGCGCGTGGCCGACCTTAGCGACCCATCAGGTTTGCCTCGTCAGCCACCGACCGCGCATGTGCCACACCGCAGCCACGGTGAAACGGGGTGCCATACCTCCCTTGCGCGGCATGGCGCGAAACGGCGGGACGAGAAGGGCCAGCTGGGCTGGCTGTGCGCGCGTCTGGGAAGGGCTCGCTGTCATAGCCTCGGGCCAAAAATGGCATTGTGGCCGCGCGCGGCGTCGGACGGAGCCGGTTCGGACCCCTCAGTTACACTCAGTTCCCCTCAGTTACACTCAGTTTCCTTCACTTGCACTCAGTTTCCTTCAGTTACACTCAGTTTCCCTCAGTTACACCCAGTTTCCTTCACTTACACGCAGTTTCCCTCAGTTACATTCAGTTTCCCTTAGTTACACTCAGTTTCCCTCAGTTACATTCAGTTTCCCTCAGTTACACTCAGTTTCCTCTCGGTTGCATTTAGCTTTCCTGGCGCTGCGTTTGCGGCTTGGTATCCTACAACTGCAGCCTCTTTCTGACGCAAGGAACTGAGACGAAACTGGGGACAGCGGCGCCCCTTTGTCGACACCTCCCTTCGCCCCCTCCTTTCAGTTTCCGTCAGTTGCGCTCAGTTTCCTCTCGGTTGCATTTAGCTTTCCTGGCACTGCGTTTGCGGCTTGGTACCCTACAACTGCAACCTCTTTCTGACGCAAGAAACTGAGACGAAACTGATGGAAAACTGCGGGGGACAGCGGCGCCCCTGTGTCAACACCTCCCTTCGCCCCCTCCTTTCCCATCTTCTTCCGCCATCCTTCCTCGCTGCTCTGCCTCCCTCATGTTCCTTCCTCCCCCCTCCCTTATCCGTGTCCTGTTCCTGTTGTTGTTGCTCCTCCTCCTCCCCTCGTGCTTCGGGGCGTCAGGCTTTCCGGGGTCGCGACCTCATGATGATGATGATGCTGATGAGAGGGGGGGGGGGGGGGGGGGGGTTGACGCTGATCGATGGATGGCGATGCGTATGACGATAGGCGATGAATATGATGTGACGGACAGCGGGGGTTGAACAACATGATCGGGTCCGAGGACAACGAGAAGAGAAGAGAGGAGAAGAGGAGGAGGAGGAGGGTGGTGGTGGTGATGTGAGGGTGAGAGGAGGAGAGGAGGAGGAGGAGGAGGAGGAGTGAGGAGGAGGAGGAGGAGGAGGAGGAGGAGGAGGAGGAGGAGAGGAGGAGGAGGGAGGGAGGAGGAGGAGGAGGCAGGAGGAGGAGGAGGAGGAGGAGCGAGGAGGGGAGGAGGAGGAGGAGGAGGAGAGGAGGAGGAGAGGGAGGAGGCCAGAGGAGGAGGAGGAGGAGGAGGAGGAGGAGGAGGAGGAGGAGGAGGAGGAGGAGGCGTGTGGCGCCGCCGGTTCTGGCTCACCACGCTGCGGCGCCGCATGCTAAGCACGATCCGGTCCCACAGCGCACAGCGTCATCTCCTCGAGCTCCTGCCAGCCTCCCGCCCCGCGGAGCGGAGCGACACGCTATCAGCTCGCCAAGGCATAGCGTGCCGCCAGGGGCGCCGCTGCGACACGCTCAGCAAAAGTCCCTGGCCGTAGGCTTCTTGGCGGTTTTGGGCCTTGGCTGGGACTGCCAGCGCGTCCTTGTCGCCACGAGGCCAGGTTTTCCAGAGAACTGTCCGGCAGGCTGCAAACGCCACATTGGGCGTATCAGAAGGGGCCTTGCCTTCAAGGGTCGAAGGAGTTGTCATATCTTCCTCGGCGGAAGGCAGCGGAAGGGCGGCGGAAGGTCGTCGGAAGTAGAAGATGTCCCCCCAAGAGATGAAACAATTTGGGGTTCAAGGTCTCCGAGACCGCCCACATGAGGGGTCCGAGGGGCCGACAGAAACGGGAGGGGCCCAGATTTCCAGGCGCAATCGAGGCATCATCGGGGGCGCCAGAGAGGGACTACAGGGCGGCAGTCGTCCGGGATTGCGGTTCCCATAGCTTAGAGTTATGGGAAACGCTATTGTGGCTCATTGAGTGCGGTTTTTGAAGGAAAATTGCGTTTCCCATCACTCGCAAGGTGTAGGGCCTCGTCCAGGGAGGTTCTTTGCTGGCGTTCTCGTGGGCTCACTGGGGTTTTGCCAGCCTCCGGATGCTCAGCCGCAGCCGCGCCTCGCCAGGAGCGGCCCCCCAAGTGTGCCTGGACCGTCCCTTGAGAGGCCGCCGGAGACCGGGTGTGGCGTCCTGAAAACACCAGGCGCCCGACAGGGGGTCAGGACTGACTTCTTCTTCTTCTTCTTCCTCCTCCTCCTCCTCTTCCTCTTCTTCTTTTTCGTCTTCTCCTTATTCCTCTTCCTCTTCTTCTTCTTCTTATTATGATTTTCCTATATTTACATTATTATCATTTTCTTTTCTTATTCGTATTATTCGCCCTCTTCGTCATAACACTGATGGTTACCATTGTTTCTTGTTATGTTGTATTTGGTATTGTTTTCTTGTTATCATGATTGCTCTTCGCATTCGCATTTGTACTCGCATTCGTATTCGCATTCCTATTCGTATCATATGTATTTTTCTATACGTATTATCAGTAGTTGTGATGTCTATGATCATCAGAGTATGAGTATAATCATTATGTTCGTATAATTCGTATCATTCTTATCACTCTTATCATTAGTATTGACATTATTAGTATTAACCTTTTTGTTGTTCTTCTTCTGCTTCTTTGTTCAACACGCTCCAAGGCCCCCGCTCGTCCGCGCCCCATGCTTTTGGCCCCAATGCGCACCACCCCCTCTTCCTGGCCCCCCTGGGTCCGAGCAGATGGGGTTGGAGGATCGCGCCGCATCGTCGTTGCATCGGCGATGCGGCCCGATGTGGAGCTCGATTTTCTCCGCGCTGGCGTCGTCGATGCATCGCCGATGTCGCCGATGCATCGGCGATGTATCGCCGATGTATCGCCGATGTGTCGGCGAGGTTGTCTTGAAAATTGAAGCCAGGATCGAGGACCGAGGATAGGATCGATGACCGAGGCGAGGATCGAGGACCGAGGTTCCAGGTTCGAATGCCTGCACTCCGATTCAGACTGATTGCGTCATGTCTTAACTCGGGTAGCTGAGGGAAACTGAGGGTAACTAGGTGTAACTAGGTGTAACTAGGTGTAACTAGGTGTAACTGGGCGTAACTAGGTGTAACTAGGTGTAACTAGGTGTAACTAGGTGTAACTGGGCGTAACTAGGTGCAACTAGGTGTAACTAGGTGTAACTAGGTGTAACTGGGTGTAACTGGGTGTAACTAGGTGTATCCGGAAGCGCTCTCATGGCGTTTGCTGCGACGCTCGTTGCCGGGACAATGGTGCGGGGGTAGGAACATGATGATGAGGAGGAGGATAGGGAGGAGGAGGATACCCAAGGTTCAGAGGTCCCTACAAGGGGTCATTTCCACAGGGAATTCCCCCGTTGGGGGGCAACCGTGTGAACATCTTGAAGCGTGCCAAAACACCATTCTCAGGATCTCAGCGCCACGAGTTAACCTGACTGTTACGTCTTGGCGATCCTGAATCGTGCCAGGACACAATTCCTTGGATTTCAGCACCTCGAATCTACGTAAATGTTGCGCCTTGACAATTATGATTCGTTTTAACACATCGTATCTGGTACGTGAGCCATGCCAATCAGTGAGACTCTTTGCAAATTGTTGAAACGACTGTGCGCGGCGCTGAGGCGAGAACCACATCTTGAAAACGAGACGCCCTCAATCCGTGAAGTCTTTCTCCGAACTTCTGAAACGAAGGTACCCGGCGCTAAAGGTGACATGCACCTCCCTCAATCCATAGCGCTCTTGCATTTTTTTGAAACGAACGTGCGCGGCGCTAAGGCAAGAGCCACCTTTCGGAAAGGAGCCGCCCTCAATGCGTGAAGCTCGTGCAGTTTTTTGAAACGGATGTGCGCGGCGCTCAGGCGAGGCCCACATGCTGAAAACGACCCGCCCTCAACCCGTGAAGCTCCTGCAAACTTTTGAAAAGGATGTGCGCGGCGCTAAGGCGAGAACCACATTTTGAAAACGAGCCGCCCTCAATATGTGAAGCTCGTGCAAATTTTTGAAACGAATGCTCGCGGCGTTAAGGCGACAAGGAACCGCCCTCAATACGTGAAGCTTTTTTGCCAACTTTTGGAACGAATGTGCGCGGCACTAAGGCGAGGGCCACATTTTGAAGGCGACCCGCTCTCATTTCGTGAAGCTCGTGCATTTTGTGTGAAGTGAATGTGCGCGGCGCTGAGGCGAGAGCCACATTTTGAAACCGACCCGCCCTCAATCCGTGAAGCTTTCGCACATGTTTGAAACGAATGTGCGCGGCGCTAGAGCGAGACTACATATTGAAAATGCGCCGCCCTCAATCCGTGAAGCTCTCGCAAACTTTTGAAACGAATGTGCGCGGCGCTAAGGTGACGAGGAACCGCCCTCAATCCGTGAAGCTTTGCAACTTTTTGAAACGGATGTGCGCGGACGACTGTGCGCGGCGCTAAGGCGTGAGCCACACTTTGAAAACGACCCGCCCCCTCAATCCGTGAAGCTCGTGCAAATTTTTGAAGCGAGTGTGCGCGGCGCTGAGGCAAGAGCCACATTGTGAAAACGACCCGCCCTCCAACTGTGATAGTGTTGCCAATGTTTAAAGAAGCAGGGTCAGAAGTGGCGAGGAAGTCTCAGGCGAAACGCCCGGCCTGCGCTTTCGACTGGCCTCGGGGTGCGACAGGGAAGAGTATCTAGAAGGAGAAGGAATGCATGAGGAGGAGGAGGCGGAGGAGAAGGATGATGAGGAGGGAGGAGGAGGAGGGGGAGGAGTAAGACGAAGCAGACGAACAATAATAATTTTAAAAAAGACGAGTAATAATACATGGATCATATTAACAATACGCAGAATAATCATATTACTAAGAACAATACAAATAAGGCTAAACATGCAATGGCACTAAGGAGAATACAGAGACATAATAATACTACCAATATGCGTCAGACGATGAATACTACTACCACTCATAAGAATAGGAATAATACTAAGAAGCAAATGACTAATCATACGAATAACAACCATACTAACAGTATTAATGCGACGAATGATAATACGAATGCGAACAACATAAGAGCAATGCTAACATTACGAGAAATACTTCAACCAACCAGAAATAATACGAAGGATAATCATGCGAATGGTCAGATGGAACGCGTAACAATATTGATAATACGACTATCAAGAATAGTACTCATACCTCGAACGCACATACTAATATGAATACTAATACAACTCATAGGGATAACACTGCCAAGCATACTACTGTCATTATTAATACTGCTAACACGAACAATCATACTCATGATACTAATTATAATACTATCAACCATAATATTACTACTGCTAATCATAAGACGCATAAGCTATACTAATAAGAATAACAAGACGAGTACTAATACTAATAAACATAATGCAAATTTCATTGCGAGTGCTAGAAACACGACAGTATTATACTACGGCGAAGAGGAATACTATGAGCACGCATCAGAAGAAGAGGTGGAGGAGGGGGAAGATGAGGAGGAGAGGAAACAGGAAGCGGAGGCGGAAGAGGTGGAGGAGGTGGGGGAAACGGCGGCGGCGGAGGAGGAGGAGGAAGAGGTGGAAGAGGAGG
>CAUYUJ010010685.1:22500-25000 GCA_963575745.1 Prorocentrum cordatum
GATGATGATGATGGTGATGATAATGAGGATGATGGTGGTGATGACGATGATGACGATGATGAGGATGATGCTGATGATGATGATGCTGATGATGATGATGATGATGATGATGATGATGATGATGATGATGATGATGATGATGATGATGCTGGTGATGATGATGATGATTGATGATGATGAGGAGGAGGAGGAGGAGGAAGGAAGAGGAGGAGGAGCAGGAGGTGGAAAAGGTGGAAAAAAGGAGGCGAAGGAAAAAAAGGAGGAGGGGGACAAATATAAGGAGGAGGGGGAGGAGGAGGAGGAGGAGGAGGAGGAGGAGGAGGAGGAGGAGGAGGAGGAGCAGCAGGAGGAGGAGGAGGAGGAGGAGGAGGAGGAGGAGGAGGAGGAGGAGGAAAGGGCACAGCAGAGGGTGAGAGGAAGGTGTCCGCCATGACGAGGAGGAAAAGGCTAAGGGCGATCTACACATATTCTCATGTGGGCGATGTTAGATTTCGAGCCCCCCCTCCTCTCCGCTCTCCGTGTGCGCGCGTGCGTCCTGGTGTGCGTCCGTCGCCGTTTTGGGTTTGTGGTGCAAACGAGGAGAAGGCCTCCTGAACCCCCCCGAGGCTTCCATCAGGCTGTACATATTCTGGATGCCCCAAGTAGTTAAGAACGTAGACGTGTTAACAGCCTCGCAGATCATCCTTCGTGGGCGTCGAAGAGTTCAATGATGACCAGGGCACATCAAGGTGCGTCAGGGTGTATGTGTGTGTGGATATTATGGTCAGGGCCACGAATTCTCCCAGATGTCATGGCCCCGCCCTTGCTCTTTTGTAACACAGCCCGTGGCCATCCCTCGTCCGCGGACATGCTTCGGACCATGATGCGCTAACCCCCTCTTCCTGACCCACCCCCTCTTCGGCGCACCCGACTCCTTCCAAGGTGGAGAAAATGCAAAGCAGCCGCGTGCCATCCGCAAGCGGCGGCCTCCCGTGAGGCCACCAGGGACCGAGCCTGCCCAGGGCCACCTGGGCATGCACGTTGAGACACGTAGGGGTGGTCACCATGCCCTGTGGCAAGGCAGCCTGCGCGTGCCCAGGGGGACCTGGGTGGGGAGGCGGCAGCAGGCCTTTCCATTCGCTTCCCGCCTTGAGGACCCTCGCGGGCTGCCTGGCGGGCTCAGGGACCCGTTCTCGCCCGGCTTCGTCGGCGGGCCGACGCTGCCGCCGGGGTTCTGGTGACCCGCCCGCTCTTCCGAAAATTTTTGGAGGATGGGCAGGGGGCAGAGGAAGGGAGAGGAGGAGGAGGAGGACGAGGAGGAGGAGGAGGAGGAGGAGGAGGAAACGGAGGAGGAGGAGGAGGAGGAGGAGGAGGAGGAGGACAGCAGGAGGAGGATGAGGAACCAGGAGGAGGAGGAGGAGGAGGAGGAGGAGGAGGAGGAGGAGGAGGAGGAGGAGGAGCAGGAGGAGGAGGAAGAGGGATAGGAACCGCAGCAGGAGGATGAGAAGCCACGAGGAGGAGGAGGAGGAGGAGGAGGAGGAGGAGGAGGAGGAGGAGGAGGAGGAGGAGGAGGAGGAGGAGGAGGAGGAGGAGGAGGAGGAGGAAGAGGAGGAGCACGAGGAGGAGGACCAGTGTAAAACCAAGAGTCATCAAGACGTTGGAATTCACCCTCCCTCCAAGCTCCTTCTTCATGGACCCCCCACAGCGGTTCATTTCCAAGGAGGGAACTGCCTCGTTGGAATACAACCCTTTGAAGATCCTGAAGCATGCCAAAACATTATTCTCGGAATTTCAACGCCGCGTATCAACCTGACTGCTGCGTCTTGACGATCTGGAATTGTGCCAGAGCACCATTTCTTGGATTTCAACACTGCGAATCAAAATAACTGTTGCACCCGCATAATCCACAATCATTCCAAAACGCAACTTCTGGTACGTTGATCTTGGGAACCCGTGAAACTCTTGCAAGTTTTGAAAACGAATTTGCGCGGCGCCAAGGCGAGAACCACATTTTGAAAACGAACTGCCCTCAATCCGTGAAGCCCTTGCAAGTTTTAAAGTGAATGTGCGCGGCGCTAAGGCGAGAGCCACATTTTGAAAACGACCCGCCCTCAATCCGTGAAGCTCTTGCAGATTCTGGAAAAGAATGTGCGCGGCGCTAGGTCGAGAGCCACAGGTCGAAAACGACCCGCCCTCAATCCGTGAGACTCTTGCATTTTTTATAGCGAATGTGCGCGGCGCTAAGGCGAGAGCCACATTTTGAAAACGACCCTCTTTCAATCAGTGAAAAACCATTTCTGGTACGTTGATCAATCCGTGGAACTCTTGCAACTTGTTTGAAGCGAATGTGCGAGGCGCTAGGGCGAGAACCACATTTTGAAAAGCAGCCGCCCTCAATCCGTGAAGCCCTTGCAAGTTTTAAAGTGAATGTGCGCGGCGCTAAGGCGAGAGCCACATTTTGAAAACGACCCGCCCTCAATCCGTGAAGCTCTTGCAAGTTTTTAAAGCGAGTGTGCGCGGC
>CAUYUJ010010686.1:0-27010 GCA_963575745.1 Prorocentrum cordatum
CCTCCCGGGACCCCCTCCTGGGACCAATCGCAGAAGTTGCCCCTTTGCCCATAGATCCGATGTTTTGACTGTTTCGCAACGGGGTCCCTGGAAGTCTCGACCCCAGGCCGAACACACGGCAAAACTTTTTCCGCCGTGAGTCTGCTTCCGACGTGAGGACGTCGGGGTTCTAATTTTGGAAGCCCCCCGTTCCACTGCTCGCAGGGTGCCTGATCGCAAACGTCAGAAAAAAGCACATGCCACCCTCCGATGTGTAAAATGGGCCGTAGATCCCTCGCGGCGGAGCCAGGCCACTTGCGGGTAATTACTTGGTGAGTCGTGGAACTCCGAGGCAGGAATCCCGCCAGCCCTGTAGGGCGTAGGTGTTCCAGGCAGCTTCCTTTTCCAACGCCCTTCTTCCCCTTCGGGGAGGGATTTATCATTGTTCCCTATTAATATACACCCCCTCCCCCCCCAGGCGACTGGCAGCCAACTAGGATGCGGGCACCCCCCACCATCCCTGTCATAAAGCAATACAGAGTACACTTGGCGGCGGCGGCGGCTGCGGCGGCTGCGGCGGCGGCAACGGCTGCGGCGGCTGCGGCGGTGGCGGCGGCGGCGGCGGCGGGGACGGCGGCGGCGGCGGCGGAGGTGGTGGCGGCGGCGGCGGCGGCAGCGGTGGCGGCAGCGCTGCGCGGCACGGCTGCGGCGGCGGGGGCGGGCAGTGGCGGCGGCTGGCGGCGGCGGCGGCGCGGCGGCGGCGGCGCGGGCGGAGGAGGCGGGGGCGGCGGGTGTGGGCGGGCGGAGGCGGCGGCGGCGGCGGCGGCGGATGCGCCCCCAGTCGCTGCCCATCCAAAGACGAGTGCTGAATATGCTGGGGCTCGGGCCAGGCTCGGGTGCTACGTCTGTGTTGGGAGGGCGGGTGGGAGTGAGCGAGACGGCTTGCGGGCGGGGAGGGAATTTTGATCACTGTTCCCTATTAGTGAGCACCCCCTCCCCCAGGCGACTGGGGGCCAACCAGGGTCCATGCCCCCCCCCCCACCATCCCTGGTACAATACAATACAAAACACACTCTGCCTCCAAATTCGGAACATGCGCAGCCAACCCGATGCGGCCCCCCCCCACCATCACAAAGCCGAACAATGCAAAACCGTACAAAGGTATGCCCAGCGGCTGCGGCGGCTGCGGCGGCTGCGGGCGGCGGTGGCGGCGGCTGCGGCGGCGGCGCCGGCGGCGGCAGTGGCGGGGGCGGGTGGCGGCAGCGGCTGCGGCGGCGGCCGGCGTTTGGGGCAGCGGGGGGCGGCGGCGGCGCGGCGCGGCGGTGGCGTGGCGGTGCGGCGGCGCGGCGGCGGCGGCGGCGGCGCGGCGGCGGCGGCGGCGGATTGGCCCCCAGTAGCTGCCCATCCAAATACGACTGCTGAATATGCTCAGGCTCGGGCCAGACTCGGGTGCTACGTATATGCTGGGAGGGCGGGTGGGAGTGAGCTAGACGGCGTGCGGTCGCGGAAGGGGTAACTTGACCCTCCCCCAACCGCCTCCCCTGGACCTGGACGGGGTCCCGCGGGTAGTTGCAGAGTCCAAAACGGCCGCTGCGAGGAAGCCCACATCATCGGTTTTATACAGGTTGTGGCCCCATTTTGGCCTCTTGGGGGGGCTCGTTGGGCCGGGGAGCTCCCCTCCTCTAAGATTGCTCAGCGATGTCCCCCAAGGCTCCCAAGGGTGCCTCGAGAGTGGCCAGGGGCCCCAAAAGACCCCCCAAAGGCCCCCAGCCGGCCCCCAAGAGGTTCCCAAGTGACTCCCAAGATGCCCCAAGAGGCTCCCCACAAACACCCAACAAGCTTCAAGATCTCTCCAAAAGGCCTCGGCGAGAATGCCAACATCCTCCCCCAAATACCACATTTTGGCCTCCTAGGGGGGGGGCGCTGATTAAGATGACTCTAGTAGCGCCAGGGAGGGTCCAGTATGACCTCCAAGATGGCGCAAAACATCCCAACATGCCTCAAGATGGTTCCCACGATGCTCCAAGTCGCCCCAAGACCGCTCCAAAACGGCTCCAAGTGGCCAGAGAGCTCCCCCAAGAGGCCCCGAAGAGGCCAATCTCCTTCCAAACCCTAGGCGAGTCGATGTTTTTGGCGTTCTCGCCTTTTCGTCACTTCCGATGGCCATCCGATGTCTCAAGATGGCTCCAACATGGCCCAAGAGGGCTCCAAGAGAGGCCCAAGAACGCTCCAAGAACGCTCCAAGAGCGCCCCAAGAGCGCCCCAAGAGTCGCCTAAGAGGCCTCCAGGAGGCTCCCAAGATACCCCCAGGAGGCCCCAAGAAATTTTCCGAGGCACCAAATACGCTCTAAGGGGCGTCTGGGCCCGCCAAGAGGCCTCCAAGACGCTCGAAGAGGCCTCCACTGGGGGACCCTTTGTGTGCTGCCCACTTCCCTGATCGAGGCAATTCCTCTGGGCATCGTTTCTGGATGGGCTGATTGGGTTATGCGAAGCGTCTACAATTTTACATGACCACCGCCTGGGGTACCAATTACGGGGACCTCGGCAGGCGGTTGACATGGACCTATTTGGGTCCCCTGGGGGCTAAACCACATCCATATCCACCGCCCGCTGGGGCACCATACGCACACACATACGTATATATATATATATATATATAGATTATATATATATATAGGTATGTCTGTCTGTTTGTTTGTATGTACGTATGCACATATGTACGTATGTACGTATGTACGCACGTACGTACGTATGTATGTATGTACGCACGTACGTACGTGCGTGCGTATGTATGTATGTATGTACGTGTGTATGCATGTATGTAGGTGTGCATGCATGCATGCATGCATGCTTGTATGTTTGCTTGTATGTATGTATGTATGTGTGTATGTGTGTGTATGCATCTCTGTATAGTAATATATGATAACACACACAAGCCACGTGGGTATACACACTATCTATGTACATTTATGTCTACATACATATATAGACATATGTATACATATACACATACATGTATGTATGTATATATGTATATACGCACGTGCGTAAGTATGTATGTATGTATGCATGCATGCATGCATGCATGTATGTATGTATATATGCATGTATGCATGCATGCATGCATGTATGCGTGTATGTATGTATGTATGGATGTATGTATGCATGCATGTATGTATGCATGTATGTATGTATACATCCGTCCGGTTCTCAGGCGGTGGATGTGGATACATCCCCGCCTCGCATGGAACGCGCTGGTCTGCCCGAGGATGGCTCCGTGAAGGCCGTGCGGCCCAGCAACCTGTCGCCCACCGCGGGCGGTGCGCCGCCGGGGCCCGCCGCCGGCGCGGCCGAGGCCGCGGCCCCGCCCGCGCCCGAGGCCGCCGCCGTGAGGCTCGCGGCCGAGGAGGTGCGCGCGCTGCCCGCCGAGCAGCTGGCGCGGTGCTGGCTGGAGCTGGCAGCGGCGCTCGCCGGGATGCAAGAGCTCGGGCCGCTCGGGTGTTTCGGGAGCCTCGAGGCGGGTCGGCCAGAGCGCCCGATCACGCAGGATCCTGCAGCTGCAGGGCCAGGGTCGCACTGGCCCGGGTCTGGGTGCAGGATCCTGCAGGGTCTTGCAGGGTCCTTCGCGTGGACCCGGGTTTGGGCGCAGGATCTTGCAGGATCTTGTGGGATGCTGCAAGGCTTGACTGACCCGGGTCGCTGGATTGGCCCGGGTCAGCAGGTCCCCGAGTGTTGCCGGACGTGTCCCTGGCCCAAGGTTCGGGTATACAGTTCGGGGTGGATAGACCTCCTACCCTGACACGTCGATTAGTGAATTGGCCGTTTTCGGCTCGCGGCAGGGCGTCGCGGCCGTTATTTTTGCGGGCCCAGGTCCGCCGGTTTCGGTCCCAGGCCGTTTTCACTAAGGGGAGGTTTACGAAAGGGAGGTTTGTCCACCGCCGAACAGTGGAGGTCCATGCCAAGAGGCACCCACTGCTCGCCTACAGTCAGGAGGGGAAAAAACACAGACACAATTAATCGGCGATTCCCCAGAAAATATAGCAAAACATGGGAAGTGGGGGGGAAGACAAAACCCCAGAAAATATGGGAAAATATGGGGAATCCTTTTATTTGTGTATATTTATTTGCGTGTCCTGGGGCCCCTTCATAAAGGGAGGTTTGTCCACCGCCGAACAGTGGAGGGCCATGCCAAGAGGCACCCACTGCTCGCCTCCAGGGTGCCCTGGGTGTCTTGGGTTACGAGGGTTCTGCCAGGGGCAGCGCGGCGCTCCCACGCCAAAAACTCTCAGGAGGGAAAGAAACACACAGACACAATTAATCGTCGATTCCCCTAGAAAATATGGGAAAATATGGGAAGTGGGGGGGAAGACAAGAACCCCAAATATATGGGAAAGTATGGGGAATACTTTTATTTGTGTCTATTTATTTGTGCGTCCCAGGGCCCCTTCAAACTCATGGGCGTTCTGGGGTCTCCGGGTGGGGTTTCTTGTGGAAGGTCTCTTGTGGACTGGCCTCCACTGCAGGGGATCGGCTTCTGAGTCGATTCACCCCAGAATTGGTTCGTTCGTCGAATCTGCAAACCAATACGTATAATCTCCGTACATCTACGTGGGTTCTAGGTATTTGTCGTACTTTCGACGAAAGGTCGGTACATCAATTCTGTAGTCGATCCCCTATTCGAAAGGTGTCTGCAGGATTTCCAAGGAGGTCTTCACGGCCTCCAGAGCATGCCTCACGAGGATTCGAGGGTTCTAGGGGTTGCAGGATTGCGTGAAAAGATGTGTCAGAGACACGTCTAGCACCCCCCCGACTGGAAACGTCGGGAGAGCAGACGGGCGCGAGCACACGGTAGGCTCACGCGGCGATGGCGCGCGCCGGCGGCGCCAGCGAAGGCGCTCGAGGTTGAACTCCGCACGACGGGCCGACGAGGGAGCCCCGCGGGGCACAGCAGCGCCACAGGAGAGCCGACGTCGCAGGCCCAGAGTGAAGTCGGGCCTGTTCCCCTACAGCGGGATTTTCGACGAGAAACAGACTGGGTAGTCGAAGGCCAGACTGTCAGATTGGATTGGGCCCCAAGGGCCAATCTGGCTCGGCCAAAACTGAAGGATTGGGGTCATTCGCCAGACTGGATTCGCGTTGGCTCCCTCGTCTTATTGCCCCCGTCCAGATTGGCGCCAGATTGGCTTCGACTACCCAGGAAGATACTCCAAAAGTAATAAAGAAATAGGCAAACAAATAGTCGGGGGACTATTCTTTCAGTATTATTTGACCTTTTTGGGGTATTTTTGGGGTATTCTTTTTTTCCGTCGAAAATCCCCCTGTAGGGGGACACGCCCGACATAAGCCTAGAGGTTGAAACCAACACCAATATCGGCGGTGTTCCTCCACCGAGAGAAGAACATCCCGATCTCTGTGATGGTGTTAATATTCTGGCTTCCAAGGGGACCGAAGCAGTACCGCCACCACCGAAATCTAGGATCACCTCCCCCCCCGTGGGGGCAGCCCCATGTCTTGGTGCTGGTGCCCATGTGCAGGCCTCCAGCGACGGGAACCTTGAACGATCGGGGCCGCGCTCGCTTCAATCGGCGGCGAGCGAGGGGGGGAAGAGAGAAGGAGAAGGCCTCCTCAGAAGGTTCGGAAGTCCCCCAGCCTTCCGAGAAGTTTTAAAAGCCTTCCCCGACGACAGAAACAACTTCTCGGAAGGCGCGAGGGCTTCTGAGAAGTCCCGCCGCCTTCTGAGAAGGCCTTCTCCTTCTCATTCCCCCCCCCTCGCTCGCCGCCGACTCAGGGGCGAGCGACCGACGCGGCGTCAGAGACCTCTCCGCGCGCCGACACGCCGCGCCGAGAGCCCTGCCGTGCAGGCGAAGACGCCGAGAAGAGGACCGCGCGGAGCTCGGGAGGGGCTCGGGCGCTCGGGCCGTTCCTCCGTGTTCTGTTTATGATGTCTCATTTCGGGGGGGGGTCTCATACAAGGGAGGGGGACTGGAAGGAGGAGGAGGATGAGGAGGAGGAGGAGGAGGAGGAGGAGGAGGAGGAGGAGGAGGAGGAGGAGGAGGAGGAGGAGGAGGAGAAGGAGATCTCCGGGGCCGACGTCGTGAGCAAGGCACGGCCTCGGCGGTCTGGGACCCGAGGGGGGCTCCGTCGCCCGACCCCGTCAGCAGATTTCGTAATACAAGGGAGGGGGTCTCATTTCGGGGGGGGGTCTCTTCCAGGCCATCTTGGAGGGCCTGGGGGGGTCTGGGGACGATGCTTTGGAGGGTTCTCCCACAGGGGGAGGTCTGACATGGCTTGTCTTGGCGGGTCCAGACCCCCTCCCTTTTATGACGAAATCTGGAGTACATTTTGGTCGGGCATGTCCCCCTATAGGCGGACTCTGGACGACAAATAGAATAGAGCCAACGCAACTCTTCCAGCATGGTCAAAACGAGGCGAAGCATCGTCACCAGACTGTTTGTTCAACACATGTTTGCACATTCCTCCTGTAGAGGGACGTGCCCGACTTCATGCTACATGTTCGGGTGCATCCCACCTCGGGTTTTGTCCCCGTTGTCGCCTGGCCGTCACAGAGCGACTCGGGGGCGCCGCTGGATGCGCCTCCACGGGTCGCCCGGCGCGTTCCAAGAACTTCGTGCGCCTCCCGAAGTTTTTTGCTTTGTTGTCCGCTGTTGTTGTTGCGGCTGCTGCTGCTGCTGCTGCGGCTGTTGTTGTTGTTGTTGTTGTTGTTGTTGTTGTTGTTGTTGTTGTTGTCGTTGTTGTTGTCCGCTGTTGTTGTTGTTGTTGTTGTTGTTGTTGTTGTTGCTGTTGTTGTTGTTGTTGTTGTCGTTGTCGTTGTCGTCGTCGTCGTCGTCGTCGTCGTCGTCGTTCGTGTTTTGTTGTTGTGTTGTTGTTGTTGTTGTTGTTGTTGTTGTTGTTGTTGTTGTGGTTGTTGTGGTTGTTGTGGTTGTTGTGGTTGTTGTTGTTGTTGTTGTTGTTGTTGTTGTTGTTGTTGTTGTTGTTGTTGTTGTTGTTGTCGATGTCGTTGTCGTCGTCGATGTCGTTGTCGTTGTCGTCGTCGTCGTCGTCGTCGTCGTCGTCGTCGTCGTCGTCTTTTGTTGTCTGTTCCGAGCCATGCCGAGGCGCCCGGGCTGAACCCCTCGCAGCGGGAGGCCATCGAGGCAGCCTTCACCAGGCGCTGCACCCTCGTCCAGGGTCCGCCAGGCACGGGCAAGACCACCACGGCCGTGCACGTGCTGAAGGCTTGGGTGGGCCTCGGCGTCAAGCCTGGTGGGCTTGTTCTCCACCACCACCACCATAAGTAGGAGGGGGAGGGGGTCGTCGGACCCGCTGTCCCTCTTGAGAAAGGGAGGCGAGCGTTTCTCGGCCTCGTTGGGGCCAGGGTGCGGGTGCCAGCCCCTCGGGAACCTGCTCCTCCTCCTCCGCCTCCTCCTCCTCCTCCTCCTCCGCCTCCTCCTCCTCCCCTCCTCCGTCCGTCCTCCTCCTCCTCCTCCTCCTCCTCCTCCTCCTTCCCCCCTCCAACTTCATCGTGGTGCTGGTGGAAAGCAGGCCCATCAAAGCCGCTGCTCGCGACCGCCGAGGGCAATGCCGCGTGGCCTCGCCGCTCCGCCGTCGGCCCCCGCGCTCGCTGCGTGGGTCTCTCGGTGCCAGGGGCCCCCCCGCGCGGGTGCGGTGGCCACACCGTGTGGTGAGCCAGTGCCTCTAGGCTTAAGTCGGGTCGGGGGCGACGATGGGGTTGTGGAGGACGATCACTGGAGAGGAAGCATGTTGCCACATCATTTCCAGATGTCTAGGCAGTGTGTTAAAACTGCTCCAATCGTGTAAATTACATGTTTCAAGCATTTGCAGGATGGTTTCCGACACTGTAACCACATTTAAAATTCAATGATAGGACTGCTATGGTGTCCATTGTCGTGGCATCCACAACGATGGGGGCGAACAGCCCAGGGGGGAGCAATACATGTATCCAAGGTCGCCGATGGTCCATGTCTTCGGCGAGGCTCCTGGGCGAATGCGTGAAATGCCCGCCCCTGGGCTATTCGCCCTTGTCGTCGCCGCCGAGTCTGGCCTGTCCCTCTACAGAGGGAATGTCTCAAACATAGTACAACAACTCGTCCGGGGACGAGTTTTGGTTGACCACTCTGGAGCATTTTTTGGGGGCATCCCGTGAGTCCAAAAGCCGCCCGTAGGGGGACACGCCCGACCTCACTGCAGTCTCGTGTGACAGAGTTTGCGTGCCAGCGCATTTTCTTTTTCGGAGTTGGGCGCCCTGGCGCGGACGGCCGAACGACCCCTGCAGCGGGGCGCTCTGCCCACACGGTCGGCGCCGCAAAAACTGCGCGTTGAAGGCTTGCGCCGTGCAAAGGAGGCGCCGAACGGCGACGCGGGCCCCCCGAGGCGGGTGCGGTGGCCACACCGTGTGGCCAGCCAGCGTTGGCAGCCGAGGGTCGGCGGCGGGCGATGGGGGGGGGGGAAGCGGAGGAGGAGGAGGAGGAGGAGGAGGAGGGAGGAGGAGGAGAGGAGGAGGAGGAGGAGGAGGAGGAGGAGGAGGAGGAGGGGAGGAGGGGGGGGAAGTTCGAGGGGGCGGGCCTGCGCAGGAGGGCTCGGAGGCATGCCCCTGATTGGCCTGTTGGCCTGTTTTCCACCACCACACCAGAAGTTGGAGGGGGAGGGGGTCCTCCTCCTCTCCTCCTCCTCCCTCTCCTCCTCCTGCACCTCCTCCTCCTCCTCCTCCTCCTCTTCGTCCTCCTCCTCCTCCTCCTCGTCCTCCACCTCCTTCCCGCCTCCAACTTGTGGTGGTGGTGTTGGTGGAAGACAGGCCCAGCACCCCCGGCCTTCCGAGAAGTGTGCTGAGCCTTCCCCGAAGGCACACGAAGATTCTCAGAAGGCGGCGGGGCTTCTGACGAGCCCCGCCGCCTTCCTGCGAGGACCCTCTCCTTCCCGTTTGCCCCTCTCGCTCGCCGCCGAGGGGAGCGGCACGACAGAAAGCTCTTGCCGTCGGGGGGCCCCGAGCGGGTGCGGTGACCACACCTCCTCTTCCTCCTCCTCCTCCTCTCCTCCTCCTCTTCCTCTCCTCCTCCTCCTCTCCTCCTCCTCCTCCTCCTCCTCCTCCTCTTCCTCTCCTCCTCCTCTCCCTTCAGGGATCGGAGGTTTGCTCCCTCGGAGGATCGCGCCGACCCCCTGATGCATCGCCGATGCGGCCCGATGTGCAACCCGATTCGCTCCACGTCGACGTCGCCGGAGCGCGTCGCCGACGCCGCCGATGCATCGCCGTGCGTCGCGGATGCATCGCTGATGCATCGGCGATGCAGCGCGATCCTCCGACCCCATCTATTCCGACTGGGTAGTCGAAGGCCAGACTGTCAGATTGGATTAGGCCCCAAGGGCCAAGCTGGCCTGGCCAAGCTGGAGGATTGGGGTTATTCGCCAGACTGGATTCGCGTTGGCTCCCTCGTCAGATTGCCTCCGTTTGCCAGATTGGGCCTGCCAGATTGGCGCCAGATTGGCTTCGACTACCCAGCGTGCGTTGCGGATGCATCGCTGATGCATCGGTGATGCAGCGCGATCCTCCGACCCCATCCACTCCGACCTCATCTATCAGGCGATCGCAAACACGGATTACAGGGGGCGTGTATTGGCGACGGGTCCCGCTTCCATGGGAAATCGCGGATGTCTGACGCCGAGCGAGGCGGCACCGGCCGCATTTTGGGGAGGCCACCTCCCCCCATCCATGGATTAGGCGACCGCGCGCCAAATCCATGGATCGCCAATCCATGTTTGCGCGCCCCCGAATCGAAGAGGCCTTTCGTGTGAGCAGACGAGGAGCGGTGCAGCAGAACCTCTCTTGCCGTCGGGGAAAGCCTGTCCCAGGGCGACTGCGTTTTTCGCCCCCCCGAGGCCGTGGGGAGTCGGGGTGGCCTAGTGGTTTTTGGACTCGGGTCCTTCGGCGAGGGCGTCTCGGGCGGCCGGGGCCTCCAGGGCTCCAAGACCGTGCAGTGCCGGTCGGTGCGGTGAGCGCCTCGGGGATCTCGAGATCGCCGCGCGGCCTTTCCCTGCACGTTTTCGGGACCCCCAGGTCAAGTGCTGGAAACGGCATGCGTGAGCATGACTTTTCGGAGGTCCGCGCGGAGCCATGCGCCACCAGGGAGGTTTTTTTTGCGCCGATCCAGGAAGTGCGCGCGGACCTTCGACAGTTTTTAGGTATATTGGAGGCAGTCGGGCCCGGGGTCCATCTAGGTGCTCCTTTGTCAGGAGGGGAAAAACACACACAGACACAATTAATCGTCGATCCCCAGGGAAATATGGGAAAATATTCGAAGTGGGGGGGAAGACGAAAACCCAGAAGATATGACAAAATATGGGGAATCCGTTTATGTGTGTGTATTTATTTGTGTGTCCCAGGGCCCCTTCACTTTGGGCCATCGTAGAGCCTCCTGGGGGCACTGTTAGAAATAATGGGCGACACTGGGGGCATCTTTGGACCCCCAGGACTGGGGACCCACCTCTATGCCATATATTCGGCAGTCCTGGGGCCAGCTCGGGGCCTCCGGGGCCTCGCGAGCAATTCGGGCCCAGGCGCTCGGTGGCCCTTTGGGAGAGTCTGGGAGTCTGTTGGCAGCGCCTTGGGCAACCGGGGGCTGAGAACGCACGGTCGCAGAGTGGTAAAAACGCGCGTGGAGGGGAGTCTAGACGACTCCGACAGTTCACTCTTGGGGGTGAGACAGTTCTGCGAGTCAGGGGCCTGGGCGACCTTGAAGATCATTCGGTCGACGAAACCGCGCTTTCGAGCAAGGGAGGGCCTCGTGCCCCGCAGGAATTGCGGGCGGAGCATTTTCGGCCTCAGGGCAGACGCTCGTGGTTCCGAGGCAAGTCTTGGGCTTTTTTGCGTGTCCCCAGGTGGCACGAGCAGTGCCTGGGGACGGCAGCAGGACGGTTCTGGGCCCCAGGCGGGGTAGTGTGTTCCTATCGCTCAAATGTGTGGTCGCGGTGCCGCTCCGCGCCCACTCCCGGGCCGCCACGGCCCAGGCTGGCCGCTCCGCCCTCTCCTGCCGAGACTCTTTCCGTGGTGAGTGCCCCCTTTCTCAAGGGCATAAAAAACGCCCCTACCCTGGTTTACGAGGCGCTGCGCGCTGAAACTCCTGTGGGCTGACAGGGTAAACCCTGCGTGATGTGCCGCGTCCTGGCGGCTCTAGGCTTTGGGGGTTCCCAGCAGGTTTACAGACCACGCACTTGTAACCCAGGGTAGGGTCGTTTTTTCATCCCTCAACTCTCCTTCGCCTGCTTTCTGCGGCCGCCCTCTCCCTCCTCCCCCCTCTTGCTTCCGGTTAATTCGTACGCCACGCGCGCCAGGCTACTAGAGCGGGCGAGCGGATCGCTCCTGCCGCGCTGCGGTGCAAAAAAGAAGCCCGACTCGCCCCTCGCTTGGATCCCCCGAGCAGTCGGAGCTTGATGGACCTCCTGCCCTGACACGTCGATGAGCGAATTGGCCGTCTTCGGTTCGCGAGAGGGCGTCGCGGCCGTCGTATCTGCGGGCCCAGGTCCGTCGGTTTCGGTCCTGGGCCGTTTTTGCTGAAGGGTGGTTTGCTCCAGGGAGATTTCTCTACCGCCGAAACTTTTTGATCTGCGGGTCGAGAGCGAGCCTCTTCCGATAGAAGCTAAGCGGGCCGTGCCTAGCTTTAATTAGCAGAGGGAGGGCAAAAGAAGGCGCTGCCTCACGTCTGGGATCACGCGGTGCCGAAGTTGAAGTGCAGGGAAAGGTACGCCTTGGACAGGAGCCCGGTGGCGAAGTCCCGGGAGGCGAAGAGTCGGTGGTGGCGCCGTCCGCGGCGCTTCGAGTACACCAGCCTCATCAGCTGCGGGAGAGGACGCGCCACGAACCAGGACGACGCCCGAGAGAAAGGAGAGCACCGCTAGGTCGGAGTGCAACGTTGTGCCACTCCACCGCCGAAACTTACCAGTTTGAGAAACATATCCCTGTCCCTATGTTTGATCTCGTCCTGCCTCGATGGCGACCTGGAGGGTCCCCTCAGACTCTGAGGGCCCGTCCTTACGAGCGTCCTCGCTTCTTGCTCGCCCATCTTGGGGACAGGGACGCGCTCGAGGCTGGTTAGAAGCAGGGCGCTTGCGTTTGCCGCGCCGTGGCCGCGCCGTGCGGCCGGTGCCCCGCGCGCCGCGGCCGCAGGCGCGCACTGGGCTGCCACAGGGGGGCCGTCTGCCGCGCCCTGCGCGTGCCGTGCCGGCCGCGGCGCCCTGCCGCGCCCCGGGCGCCGCGGCTGCCCCGCCCGGCGTGCTCTCGGTGCCCTGTGCTCGGGAGCCTCGAGCAAGGGCTCCCCCGAGGGCGCGAAGTTATTCGCGCTTCGCGCTTCGCGGTCCTCGATCCTTCTCCCCCTCCTCCTCGTCCTCCTGTTCTCCCTTTGGGGGGGCGGCGCGAGAGCGCGAAGTTATTCGCGCTTCGCGGAGCGCGAAGCGCGAAGTTGGGAGCCCTAGTCGAGACGGGGGTCAATCAGGAGGGGGGAAAAAAAACAGACACAAGTCATCGTCGATGCCCCAGAAGATATGGGAAGCTATGGGGAATGGAATGGGGGGGAAGGCAAGAGCCCAGGAATATATGCGGGAAGACATGGGGGATCCTTTTATTTGTGTGTATTCATTTGTGTGTCCCAGGGCCCCTTCAGTCCATGCAAACGGGGGTCAGCCAGGGCGCCAGATCCTGCAGGATCCTGCGAAGACCCCCTCTGGCTGGCCCAGGCTCGCGAGCCGCTCGAGGCCGCGAGGCGTCCGCGCATATGGGCTGACCCGGGTTTGCGAAGATCTGCGTTGCAGTTTTTGTTCCCCTGCGTTGCAGCTTTTGGTTTCCTGCAGACCCGGGTCTGGATTGACCCGGGTCAGACGATCCCCGATGTGCTCGGTGCCCGATGGTGCCTCTGGGCGCCGCCGTCGCCGGAGGAAACGGCGACGGTACTTCGAAGAAGAAAGCACCACGTAAAAAACATGAATTCTTGGCGCTCCGCGCGGGTTTCCTGGATCCGCGCCTCGGCCCCCCGGCGGCGCCTCCGGCGCCCCTCCCTGGCGCGCTCCGCGCGCCAGGGAGGGGCGTCCAGCGCGAGTCCAAGAAATTCGCGCGGAGCGCCAACAGTTTCTGCTTCTGTGGCTCATTCGTCTTCTGCTGCTGTCCCTGCCTCGTTGTCGCCTCTGTTGGCCCTCCCGGGAGGCCCTCGCTGTCGCCACCGCTGGATGCGCCTTGGCATCCTGGCCAGGACGCGCCCCAGGAGAGGCCCCTGGGGGCAATGGCATAGGTACACCTTTCTTCAGCGGGCGAAGAACGGTACAAGTGGCACGTGTGCCATAGCCCTTGCACAAAAAGGAAGGGGGAGGAGGAGGAGGAGGAGGAGGAGGAGGAGGAGGAGGAGGAGGAGGAGGAGGAGGAGGGGGAGGAGGAGGAGGAGGAGGAGGTGGAGGAGGAGGGAGGAAGAGGGGGCAAGGCATCGCCCTCTGGGCCCAGCAACGGGGCCCAAGTCCCAGGTGGGGAGGGTGGGGGAGGCGGCGTGCGTCGCGACGCGGAATAAAGTGCTCGGAGCGGAGGGAGCACGGGGCGGAGGTCCCACTGGGGCGCTGGGGGCGCGGAGAGGAGGGGTGGTGGTGTGTGCCGCGACGCGGAATAAACTGTCGGGGCGGAGGGGGCACTGGGCGGGGCTTGGGGCAGAGGGCCACGGGGCGGGGGTCCAACTGGGGCGCTGGGGAAAGGGGGGGAAGGGGGGGAGGTGGCGTGCGTCGCGACGCGGAGTAAAATTGTCGGGGCGGAGGGGGCACGGGGCGGAGTCCCCACTGGGGCGCTGGGGACGCGGGGAGGGAGGTGGGGGAGGTGGTGTGCGGCGCGACGCGGGATGAAGCGTTAGTGGCGGAAGGGGCAGTGGGCGGGGCCCTCGCTTGGGCGCTGGGGACGCGGGGGGGGCTCGGGGCAGAGAACCACGGCGCGGGGGTCCCACTCTGGCGCTGGGGACGCGGAGGGGGGGGGTGCGACGTGTAATACAGCGTTCGTGTCGGAGGGGGCAGTGGGCGGGGGCCCCGCTGGGGCGCTGGGGACGCAGTGGGGCTTGGGGCAGAGAGCCACGGCGCAGGGGTCCCACACTGGCGCTGGAGACGCGGGGGAGGGGGGGGAGCTGCGACGCGGGAGAAACCGTTCGTGGCGGAGGGGGCAGTGGGCGGGGCCCCCGCTGGGGCGCTGGGGACGCGGTGGGCTCGGGGCAGAAAGCCACGGCGCGTGGGCCTCACACTGGCGCTGGGGACGCGGGGGGGCGGGGGGGGCGACGCGGGATAAAGCGTTCGTGGCGGAGGGGGCAGTGGGCGGGGCCCCCGCTGGGGCGCTGGGGACGCGGGGGGGCTTGGGGCAGAGAGCCACGGCGCGGGGGCCCCACTGGCGCTGAGGACGCGGGGGGGGGGAGCGACGCGAAATAAAATGGTCGGAGCTCTAGACACCCTGTGCAAGAGAATAAGCTGGTCGGGGCGGAGGGGGCGGTGCGCTGGGCTGGGCTGCTGGGGAGAAGGGGAGGGGGGGGGGACGACGACGCCGAAATAAAGTGGTCGGGGCGAAGGGGGCGGCGCGCTGGGCTGCTCGGGAGAGGGGATGGGGGGGCGACGACGACGCCGAAATAAAGTGGTCGGGGCGGAGAGGGCGGCGCGCTGGGCTGCTGGGGAAAAGGACAGGGGGGGGGCGACGACGACGCCGAAATAAAGTGGTCGGGGCAGCGGGGGCAGCGCGCTGGGCTGCTGAGGAGAGGGAGAGGGGGGGGGGGCGACGACGACGCCGAAATAAAGTCGTCGGGGCGGAGGGGGCGGTGCGCTGGGGTGCTGGGGAGCGACACATAGCGACACATGTCGACACAACGCCGAAATAGGGCGACGACGACGCCGAAATAAAGTGGTCGGGGCGGAGAGGGCGGTGCGCTGGGCTGCTGGGGAAAGCGACACATGTCGACACAACGCCGAAATAGGGCGACGACGACGCCGAAATAAAGTGGTCGGGGCGGAGAGGGCGGTGCGCTGGGCTGCTGGGGAAAAGGACCGGGGGGGGGCGACGACGACGCCGAAATAAAGTGGTCGGGGCGGAGGGGGCAGCGCGCTGGGCTGCTGAGGAGAGGGAGAGGGGGGGGGGGGGCGACGACGACGCCGAAATAAAGTCGTCGGGGCGGAGGGGGCGGTGCGCTGGGGTGCTGGGGAGCGACACGTAGCGACACATGTCGACACAACGCCGAAATAAAGTGGTCGGGGCGGAGGGGGCAGCGCGCTGGGCTGCTGAGGAGAGGGGGGGGGGGGGCGACGACGACGCCGAAATAAAGTCGTCGGGGCGGAGGGGGCGGTGCGCTGGGGTGCTGGGGAGCGACACGTAGCGACACATGTCGACACATATCGACATATAGAGACATATATCGACACACACACACACATATCGACGCATAGCGACACACAGCGACGCACACATGGAGACGCATAGCGACACACAGCGACACATATAGCGGCACATGAAGGGCACGAAGCACATAGCGACACATATAGCGACACATGAAGGGCACAAGGCAGCTGGGGGGAGCGACGACGACGCCGAAATAAAGTGGTCGGAGCTCTAGACACCCTGTGCAAGATAATAAAATAAGCTTTTTCGCTGTCGGGGGCGCCTGTCCCTGGGCGGCTGGAAAGTTTATACCCATACGGTGGCACCGCAAGGGTATAATTTTTCCAGCCGCCCTGGGACAGGCGCCCCCGACAGCGGAAAAACTTATTTTTTACCGTTCTTCGCCCGTTAATTTCTGATTTCGCCCCTCGGGGCCGTTGGCGTGCGCACGGCGCTCTGTGGCCGGTGCGGCTCCTGCCGTTGGCGTGCCGCGTGCAGTGCCGTTTTTAAGGCCTGCTCCGCGTGCGGGTCCTGTATTAAAGACGCAGGGATTGAATATTAAAAACAACTATGACTTCACGCATACACTTAATCATAAAGTAATAATGCATCAAAATTCATTTACAACATCCGATATATTGAAAGCTGCCCTGTATGTCTTTTGTGCCCTTTAGCGCTCGTGCCCCGTGGTGCCTCACGCTTTGCACGATGGCCGCGCGGTAGGCGCCCTCGCTGCCAGAGCGGCGCGGCCCCGCTGGCGGCCCGCATAGGCATAGGCCGCGGCGTGAGATTGCCATGCCGTCTCGCGTCAGAGCCGTTTCTATTCAGCCGCGCGCAAAGGGGGGTGGGGGGAGGGGGGAGGGCTTCTTAGATCACCACCCACCAAACCACCCCAACCCAACCCGAAGGCTCAGATTTACCCTCGATTTCCAGTGGGGGGGGGTTCGGGAAACATCGAAAAAACACATGTGGAACCCTTACCCCCCCAACTCGAAATTCGGGTCTTCGGGTTGGGTTGGGGTGGTCTGGTAGGTAGTCATATTCAGCCGCGCGCAGAGGGGGGTGGGGGGAGGGGGGAGGCTTCTTAGAAGCACCCCTGCTTCTTAGAAGGCGCCGGCCTTGTCTGTAGATGCAGGGCCGGCGCCTTCTGAGAAGAACCCCCTTCTGAGAAGCCCTCCGCCCTCCCTCCACCCCCTTGTGCGCGCCGCCGATCTATCAAGGGAGGAAAAACACCCAGACCAGACAATTGGCGTTTACTACGCGGCCCTGGGCGTTTGCTACACGGCCCTGCCCTGGTCGATTCTTTCTCTTTGGGTGCGTTTGCTAAACGGTTTCGCGTGTCGGGGTGGTCATGATCGGGGTGGATTTTCTGCTCTCTATTCTCTTCGTCGCTCATGGCTTGCCCTGTGCCATATTCCGAGGCGAGAATTTATACATGGCCACCGCCGGGAGGGTCAGTTTTCGGAGCCTCGGCAGGCGGTGGATCTGGACATATTCGGGCCCCCGGGGGTGCACCAGGACGTCGTTTCCCAGGCGATGGATATGGATATATCCCAGACTCGCACGTATGGCGTCTTGTGGCCAGTGCGCCACTTGGACGATGCTCTGTGGTGCCATGTGGTTGATGCCCTGTGGTTGGCGCCGTACACGTTGGCGTAGAGCCTGCGCCGTGGGGAGTGCAGGAATCTGCTACTTGGGGTCCACGCGATAGCATCACTCCACAGGGCTACGCATTCCAGGCCTACCCGCTGAAGTGAGTGCACCGTGAGACTTTCACGACGGTGGCCAACTCAGCGGGAGCCTGGGCAGACGCAGGCGCCATGGCTGTCGGCTTGCAGGGGGATGCTTTCGGATGCACGCGAGTCGGCTCTGGTTTCTGGGGAGCTCCTCAGCTCCCATGTCGGGGAGCCCGTTCGTGGCCGAGGCTCGCTGAAATGTACAGAAGCGCGCCTCATTCCTCGGTCGGCGTTCTTTGTGGTCGCACGATGGCTGTACCATTCTGGCAAGACCTGAGCCGCGCAGCCTGGTGTCCCGCAATCGGGGGGGCCGCGGATATCGCAGTGGACAACATTGCCGAGGGCCTGGCGAAGCTCGGCGTCAAGGTGGTGCGCGTCGGAAGGCCCGAGAGGATCCGGGGAGACCTCGAGAGGCTGACCATGGACGCGCAGCTGAAGGAACGCAGGGCCCGCGCGGAGGCGGCGCAGAGAGCCCGCGACGAGGCCGACAGGGCCAGCGCGCACCATTCTCGCCTGCAGCACCTGGAGGCGATGCCGGTGGCCGCTGTCCGGAGAGAGGCTCGCCTACGCGCAAGAGTGACCTTTCGCCGGAGTGAGCTTTGGTGCGGGCCACGGGGCCCCCCCCCGTCGTGGAGCGAGATGCGACGATGGCTGCTTGCGCGCTTGGATTGGGCCACCTTGCGCCCCCTCAATTTGCGCACTGAGGTCACAGGAGGAGGAGGAGAAGGAGGAGGAGGACGAGGAGGAGGAGGAGGAGGAGGAGCAGGAGGAGGAGGAGGGGGACGAGGCAGGAGGAGGAGGAGGAGGAGGAGGAGGACCAGGAGGAGGAGGAGCAGGAGGAGGAGGAGGAGGAGCAGGAGGAGGAGGAGCAGGAGGAGGAGGATTAGGAGGAGGAGGCGTAGGTGGCTTCACTCTTGCCTAGGGTCACTCTTGAGGCGGAGCAGCTCGGCGTCGACCTGTCCCTGCCCGCCCTGGCACACCGCGAGGAGGCCCCGCCGGAGGCGCTCGCCGCGCCGCCGCCCGACGCCGGCGGCGGTGCAGAGGAGGCCACCGGGCAGCGCCCTGCCGCGTCGCCGGACTCCGCCGCCGCGGGCGCAGAGGAGGCAGACCCCGTCGAGCAATGTCACACAAATCACGACGAGGAGGCAGTTCGCCATTTTCGGCCGCTGGGGGCCCCCGCCGGGCCTCGGGGCCGTCAAGAGCCGACCAGGGATGGAAAGATGGAAAGAGGGTCCTGGGGAAGGGGTCGCGATTTCTGGGGACCGCGTGTTGCATAAATCATGACGTCAGGGGTCTGGGGAGGCCACCGCGCAGCGCGCTCCGACGGCGCTGGACGCGGTCCTCGGGGCCATCGCGGCCGCGCAGGAGGCGCGGCAGGGCGCCGAGGAGGCCAAGGCTGGGTCGGCGAAGTGTGGTCCAGGCGTGAGCTGCTCCGCCGTGGGGGGCGCCTGCCCCCGGGCGGCTGGAAAGCTTGCGGTGGCGCGTCGGGGCAGAGGCTTTCCAGCCGCCACGTGGCAGGCGTCCACGACAGCGGACAAGTTCATTCCCACACTGCGCTTCGCCCGCTGGAAGGCACGGGCCGCCAAGTCACCGGAGGCCAGGGAGGCGGACGACCGGGCCAGCAGGCGCAGGCTGAGGGAGCAGGAGCAGGAGTTCCAGATGGAGGTGCTGGGGGACGCCGACGTCATCTGCACGCAGATGATCAGCGCCGGTAGCCCGCTGTTTCTGCGGCTGGGGGAGTTCCAGGGGATCCTCGTGGACGAGGTGGCGCAGGCCACCGAGGTGTCCACCATCGTTCCCCTCGTCCAGCGGGGCTGTGAGCGCTTGGTGCTGACGGGGGACCACTGCCAGTCGGGGCGGACGAAGGGGGGGGAGGGATTGGAGGGAAGGGGTGCGTGTCCCTCCACAGGGGGAACTTTTAAAGATAGTCAGAACATAGTCAGGGGACGGGTAATTCAAGATTGGTGGGAAGGGGGGCGGGGTGCCAATTCTGCAGCAGGCAGCTGGCTTCGGCCCCGTGGCCAGGCGCTTTCACTGATGCATTGACGCCGGGAAGCGCAGGGAGAACCAGCTGCGTACGTGAGCTGCCCAGAAACCTCCCCCTCGGCTTAGGACGCAACTCCTGGGAGGTTGAAGTCAGCATCGGCGCTTGTTTATCCGTGGTTGGAAACCGGCCTTAACCGGCATAATCCAATCCAAGTCTGGCCAAGTCAATCTGGGGCTAATCCAGCTCAGTGGCCCCTTGCCCTTATACTCGTTCCCACGAAGACATCCCAAGTCATCCGCTATTCGGACGGGGCTGGGACGAGGATAAATATGTTCCAGACCCTTCCGGAACGCTCTGAGAGGGTTCTGGAACGCTTTGAGAAGGCCGCGACGCCCGATACATCCCCCAGAGACTTGGACACTCACGGAACCCTTGCGGCAGCATTTACGACGGACGCAACGACGCGTGCTTCGCATGATCATCAGAACGTCGAGGCGACGCACAAGAACATAAGCAGACACAGCAGCCAAGGGCCCACTGCTGCTGACGTCACAAACACCAAAGCTCTAGACAACGACCACTGCACCAAACGCACTAGTGACGACGACGACGCAGACAGCAACCCACTCCAGCGCGACACGCCTATCACACCTGACGTGCACAGCGAGGACGGCGAAGACAGGGCCACAGTAGCCAAGTTGGAACCTTGGGTTGACTGCATTCAGCGAGCGACACGACGCGCAGAGCACCTCATGACGCTCCACCGCATCGACAGCTGGGTGACGGTGCACGAGCGAGAAGTATGGTGCATGGCTTCCAGAGTCGCAAACCGCGACCGCACACGGTGGACATGGCGAGTACTGCAATGGTAACCAGGCCTCAGCCCGCGCCAGCGGGGACGGAGGCAGCACGGTCGCCAACGCAAGCGTTGGGACGACGAAGCCAACACTCACTCACGCCAGCGCAGACCAGACCTCCGCCGTCCGCCCACACAAACCCACTCGAAGAGCGCACCAGCCGACATCGCATGGATGCGAACAGCCCAGGACACCGAAACTTGGACGGCGCTCGAGCATCACTACACCGACCCCGCACCAGCAAACACAGGACCAAGACCATGAACCCCCAGCAAACGTCAAGACGACACGCCCTACCCGCGCCGACACCGGCACCAAGGTTTTCTTCTCCCTCCCTCCCTCCCTCCTCTCCCGCACCGACGCACACGAGCATACTGGTCAGCACGGTGGCATCGACCTCCAGGGGCTTCCTCTCCCCCTCTCTCCCGTCATCACTTGTTTTATACACGTGTCTCGCATTGCATGTTGTCTTGACACGTCATGTCTGAGGCCAAGGCCTTGCCCACCTGGTCTTAGCTAGGCCCGGGCGGTGTCCGCAGCGGTGGCCGTATCGTATCGTATCGTATCGTAGAGCCGCCGGATCTCAGAGATTCCCCTCCTCCTCCTCCTCCTCCACCTCCCGATTGTCTCTCACCCGAATGTGTCCTTAGTTGTCCCGCTGCTGTCCCCCCCGTGTCGTCCACCCCGAGCCAGCTGCCCCCCACGGTGCAGTCCCGGGAGGCGGAGAGGCTCAGGAGGGAAAAACACACACAGGCACAATTCATCGTCGATTCCCCAGAAAAAATGGGAACATCTGGGAAGTGGGGGGGGAGACAAAAACCCAGAATATATGGGGAAATATGGGGAATTCTGTTAGTTGTGTTTCTCGGGGCCCCTTCAGAGGCGCGGGCTGACCCTTTCGCTGTACGGCCGCCTGGTGGCAGAGGGTCTGCGGCCGCTGTTCCTGGACACCCAGTTCCGCTCGCACCCCAAGCTCGCGGAGTTCGTCGCCGAGGCCATCTACGAAGGCCGACTGAGGATCTCGGAGGGCAACACCTCATTGAGGAAAAGAGCCCCCCGAACCCCAGCAACACAATGAAGGCGTGGCCTCAGTGAGGTCGCCATCGTTGCATTAGGGGTAATCGATCCGGGCGGTCTGGTTTGGTACGTTAGGAAGCACCCCTGCTTTCTAAAGATGAAAGGCCCGCGCCTTCTAAGAAGCAGCAACCTTCTAAGAAGCCTCCCCCCTCCCCCTCCCCCCCAGTGCGCGTCGCCAATCGAAGAGCAACACACTACACAAACAGAACTTTCGGAGCTGCTTGTGGATTGTTAGGGTCTGCGGTGGACCCCCCCCTGGCGGCGCGACAAGGAGGTGGGTGCAGCGCCGATCCACGGCCTCCGCGCGGACCTACCGAAGGTTAGGTGTCTACAGTTTGCTGTCGTCCCAGGAGCGGGATCTCCGACGCAGAGCGGCCTCCGCTGAAGGGCTTCTGTTGGCCGCGGCGGAAGGTCCCCGTTAGCCGCGCGGCTCGCGCCTGGTCCCGACCCGGCTCTTGGCCCCAGAGATCCGAAGCAGCTCGAGACTGCATGTGCCTTTCGTCGTCGTCCTCCTCCTCCTCCTCCTCCTCCTCCTCCTCCTTCTCCTCCGTAACCATTTTTGGCTCAAGGCGGTGGGCCCCGTCCCACGCTTTGATCGCGGCGCCTCACCGTGCGGTGAGATCACCGATGGCGGCCTGCGGCGACGACGACGTGGGCGCGCGGCTCCGGTGCCTGGAGGGCCTGCCCTACGCCCAGGCGGCGTTTGGGGCCTTCTTGGCGGCTGCAGGCCCATCCATGGGGCCAAAAGCTACGGCGGCGCTGGTGGCGGCGGCGGCACGCGGGGCGGCCCAAGGGGCGTCGGCGGGCGGCAGGCCGTGCGGCGGCGCGGACAACGACGACCAGGATCCCGTCGGCGACATGGACATCGTGCTGGCGAGGGTCAAGGCCGTCTCGGGGCATGCGGGGGAGCTCAGCGTTTCGGACGCGAAGGGGTGACCCACGGCGCGCGCGGCAGCGCCGCCGCCACGCGGTTGGGCAAGCTCAGCAAGCTCCGCAACAGCAAGTCCCACCCTCTCGTGCAGCAGCTCATGGTGGAGATCGCGCAGCTGGCCGGCGTTGGCACGGTCGGCTCGCAAGCGGTCGCCGATCGCTCGTTCGCAGGCGACGACAAGCTGCAGAGCATGCAGGAAGGGAAGCCGGGGCCTTCTGGCGCGGCGCCATGCCCTCGCGAGTGCACCCTCTCTGTGGGAGGTAGCACGGCTTGGCACACGGACAGGTCGGAGGACAAGGTCCCAGAGGGACCTCCACTCGCGCCTGGCAGGCGCCGCGGTGGGATGTCCCACGTGTACTTCAAGAAGGACGAGGAGGGGTGTACTTCGGCTGGCTCTCTGTCGGGCGACGTCGTCGGTGGCATCGGGGAGTTCACGACCGACTCCGAGGTGGTCGGCTCCGCTCGCGGTGGCACGGTGCGCGTCCAGGAGAAGATGCGGGTGCCGTTCGTCGAGGGCCTGCCCTACCCGGTGGAGGAGACGGAGGTGCGCGCGGCGTGCCTCGCGGCCCTCCTCGCGCCCGGCAAGGCCACCTACCCTCCAGAGCAGTGCGGGCGCATCGCCTGCCAGCCCGACTTCGAGAATGTCAAGCGCTTCCTCGCAAGCTGGTCGTCTTGAGTGCTGCCCGAGGCGGGCCGTCGGCGCTCTAGTGGCTCTGGCTGGATCCGCCTCGAAATTTTGGTCCGTCCCCGCGGGGGTGGCTTCCGTTCCCCTGGCTTGCCTTGCGGTAGGCCAGGGTCGCGGCGTCTGGGCTTGTTCGGGGCCCCCCTCGTCGCCACGTCCGGCTGCGCCGCGCTCGCGGCGGCGAGGGGCTCGCCGAGCGAGGAACTTCTGGCGGCCCTGGCAGTCGTGAGTTTACTCACTTTTGTCAGGGCTTCCGTGGAAGCTGCGCCCACCCATCCTCCTCCTCCTCCTCCTCCTCCTCCTGCCCCTCCTGCCCCTCCTCCTCCTCCTCCTCCTCCGCCTCCTCCTTCGCCTCCTTCTCCTCCTCCTCCTTCTCCGCCTCCTCCTCCTCCTCCTCCTTCTCCTCCTCCTCCTCCTCCTCCTCCTCCTCCTCCTCCTCCTCCTCCTCCTCCTCTTCCTCCTCCGCCCCTCGTGCTCTTCCTTCTCCCCCTCCTCCCCTGGGGGGAGGAGGAGGAGCACCATCGTGCGGCGGCGAGATCTGCTGCACGGGCCCGCTGCCCCGGGCCCCGGCCCAACCCGGGTAAGGGGCAAGCGGTGGGCGTGCCCCCCCCTGGCCGGGGCATGAGCGCGCGCGCACCGCTCTTGGGCGCAGGGCGGGCCGGGCCTGGAGGAGGAGGAGGAGGAGGAGGAGGAGGAGGAGGAGGAGGAGGAGGAGGAGAGGGAGGAGGAGGAGGAGGAGGAGGAAGGAGGAGAGGAGGAGGAGGAGCGGAGGAGGATGTAGAGGAGAGGAGGAGGAGGCGGAGGAGGAGGAGGAGGGGAGGAGGTGGAGGAGGAGGAGTAGGAGGGGGAGGAAGACCCCCCTCGCAGGGCCGTGACTTTGTATCGCGGACGTCGTGGTCCATGCGCCGGACACTGCTTTAAACGTGTGCCCGGGCCCAATATCGGGGGCGGACACAGAGGGGGGTGATGATTAGGGGGGGTGGATATCATAGCGTAGGCCATGATATTTCCCCAGATTTCATGGCGCCTCGTCTTATTTCATTCCGTCCCCAGCCCCCCCCCCTGGGCCGCGCACGTGCCGCCGGTCATGATGTGCACCCCCCCCTCTTGGACCTCCCCCCTCTTGACCGCTTTCGACAATAAGGAGGCGACCGAGCTAGGATGGGTCGGAGCTCCTCCGGTCACCGCCCGAGCTCCGCCACGGGGCCTCGGCGCGCGCTGGCCTCTTCGGGAAATTGTGCCATGGTGGAGTTCCTGGAGGGGGAACGTTCAATGCGGGCCTGGAAATCGGTAGCATCACCAACACAGGGGCGCCTCCACCGGGGAAAGAGGATCCCAGACTTTGGCGCTGGTGGCAGAACTTGCGCCACCCAAGAAACCCGAATCTTACCAACATCACCGAGGTCGGGCTCATGATGCCTTGGGGGGGGAACCGCCGACATTGGTGCCGGTACCATCCTCGAGGGCGGCCCGTCAAGAAGCGCCAGCAGGCGTTGTTCTGCAAGCGTGGCCGAACTTCTGGCTACGGAAACAGGCTGCGCCACGCTGGTCCCGGGCAGGCCCTGCACCGTCAGAACCATTTCCACCCCCACCGGGCGCAGGGCAAGTTGGCTCTACCAGCGTACCCTCTACACTCTCTACGCGGGGAAGTGTGCCCCGAAACCCGACTGAGACTGCACCCTTCCCCCCACGTGGAGGAGGGGCAGGTTCCCCAGGGGGGCCAAGATTTTCAGGGTGGGGGTGGGAATTTGTTCTCTCTCGTTCACATTCTGCAGGCGTTGAGTCGAACCAAATAGCGTGTAGCAGCGCAGGAGAGTGAACAAGCAGGAGAGCGGATGCCGGAGGTATGAATATAAGGGGTATATCGGAGGAATTAGGGGGGCGGGATGTAAGGATGGAGGGGTGGAGGGATAAGTTGAGAGATCAGCGGATGGATGACGGGATGGAGGGATGAAGGGATTGCGCGATGGAGGGAAGGACGGGACTAAATAGATTGATGGTAGGGGCGTTGGAGGGAGGATGACGGAGGAGGGAAGAATGGACAGCACCCCCCTCGCGCCTGGGAGGGGGGGTCCAGCGCCGATCCAAGAACACCGCGTGGACCTTCGAACGGCTCGTGTTAATTCCGATGTTTCTTCTGCCGAGGCAGTTTTGGGTCGTGTTGGGGGCCCTTGTGTGTGTTGTCATACTTGGCGCTCTTCCCGGTCATCTGTGCTTGTCCTGTACTGATGAAGCGCATTGAGATGGTGGCCGCTCCTTGTACGCCTTTGAGTGAGAGATGTGAGGTGCAGCAGGAGGGGGCCAGGAGAATGAGAATGACGGACGAAGCGATGGACGGATTCGGGGATGGGGCAGGGACGGACGAACGGAGAATGGAACAGGGAGGGTGGTCCTCGATTCTCCTCCTCGGTCCTCCTTGATCCCCTCCTCCTCCTCCTCCTTGATCCTCCTTGATGCTCCTCGGTCCTCCTTGATCCTCCTCGGCCCTCGATTCTCCTCCTCCTCGATCCTCCTCCTCCTTGATCCTCCTCGATCCTCCTCGATTCTCCTCCTCCTCCTCCTTGATCCCCTCCTCCTCCTCCTCCTCCTCCTCCTCCTCCTCCTCCTCCTCCTTGATCCTCCTTGATCCTCCTCGGCCCTCGATCCTCCTCCGCCCTCCTCCCCGACCGGGCCTCGCACGCCCTCTGCCCCACAACACGGGGGGGGGGGCCGCGGGCCTTCGTGGAGGCCGGCCGCGAGGCGCGCGAGGGCGAGGAGAACGAGTCGCGCTTCAACCGGGCCGAGGCCGAGAGGGTGATGGACATCCTCAAGGACTCGGGGGCATCGTTGCTCTAGGCCTCCTAGATGGGGTCGGAGTGGATGGGGTCGGAGGATCGCGCCGCATCGCCGATGCATCGCCGATGCAGCTCGATGTGCAGCCCGATTTGCGTCACGTCGACGTCGCATCGCCGATGCATCGACGATGCATCGACGATGCATCGACGATGTATCGGCGATGCGGCGCGATCCTCCAACCCCGTCTACTCCGACCCCATCTAGGAGGCCTCTAGTTACTTCAAATCCCTTACTAATCGACCCCCCCCCAAAAAAAGCGGTACCCCCCTCCGAATGCGACCTGCTATTCCGGACCCCCCTCTTCGACGGGGCGCCTGGATCAACCGAACCCCCGAAGCTCCAATCCAGAGAATGCGTCCTAATAGACCGGACCCCCCCAATTAAAAAAAGGCGCGTTAAAAACCTGGACCTGGGGGACGATTAATAAGGGATTTGGAGTAGGCTCGGCGGCGAGCGAGGGGGAGAAGTGAGAAGTGAGAAGGGGAATGCCTTCTCAGAAGGCGGCGGGGCTCGTCAGAGGCCCTTGCGCCTTCGGGAACGTTTTCTGTGCCTTCGGGGAAGGCTTGGAACACTTCTGAACATGCCGTGGGAGTTCCGAGCCTTCTGAGAATGCCCGCCCCTTCTTACTCCCCCCCAGGCTCGCTAGGATTCTATGATTCGGGTGCATCATTAGGCTCGGGTCGATCGAAATGGGTACGCAAACAATGGCTACAAAGTGCAACATCAATTCCTGTTCATTCTGAACAGGGTTCGCTGTCGGCGTCGCCGCGGTCGTTGTTCGTTTGGGACAGGAGGCCCCCTGCCCAACAGCGGCCGCTGTCGGTTTTGGACAACGTTTGTTGTTTGGCATCGTGCCTATTTTCTCAGAACCCATTTCGGGCGTCCACATAGGCGGGGGGGGGGGAGATGCATCGACGCCCAATCGCCCATCCATCGCCGATAGGGGCCCGATAGTCCACCCTTCCCAGGAACGTCCGCTTTCGCTATGGGGGACTTATCGCCGATCCATCGGCGGTGTCTCGCCGATTCCAGCTCGACTGTTTCACCCCCCTGAGCTGGTACCCCCCCCACGGTTGCCTCCCAAGGATGTGCTGGAGGCTGGCGAGCTGTCCCCACTGGACGTGGGCATCGTCACGCCCTACATTGGAAGAAGGAAAACCAGCACGAAGCTTAAGTCGGGCTTGTCCCTCTAGAGGAGGAAGGTTCAAAAATAGTCAAACAATAGTCGTGGGACGACTCTTCTATTACCATTTGGCTATTCTGGAGTATCTTTGGAGTATTATGTTCTATAGTATTACACCAGAGAACAACTCCAATCAGTGGATGGTTTTCGCTGAGGAGATCGACCAGGAACCCGGGAGCCCGGGAACCCAGAACCCACCGAACTCGGCCTGGAACCAAGACCCGGGACCCCGGGAACCCGGAACCGGGAACCCGGGCACCCGGCCTGCCACCAACATCGGCGGGGAATTTTCGCCAAGTCTCTCAACTTCCGCTAATCTTAGGACCCCTTCGGTGCAAGCGCCGACCAGGAATGTTTCCTC